>JAIPMN010009738.1:0-14390 GCA_020650975.1 Apostichopus californicus
TTCCGAACATCCGCTAAATCATATGATTGGAAATTAAAAAAATCGAGAGGAATAGCAGTGGTAGACTAGTCTAAACCTTTTTGTTTTCTGGTTTAAAATTAAATGTATGAGCATGAGGATTTAAAGTTTATCACCATTTTGCAGTTACAGGCTGGTTGTAAGAAATTTATCAGGCGCGGATCCAGGGGGGTCCAGGGGGTCCGGACCCACCCCTGCTCTTGGCCAAAAAAAAAGAGAAAAAAAGAGAAAAAAAAGAGAAAAAAAAAGAGAGAGAAAAAAAAAGAGAGAGAGAAAAAAATAATTAAATTAAACGCCAATTTTAAACATGTAGGACGTCTTACAAGTCAGCCAGGTGTGTCTTTTCCGTCAAATGAACTATAGTGTGCACGCGTGCTACACGTGCCAAAAATGCCTAAAAATCTCAAAATCTCAACTCATCTGATATGTATTACCATATTTCATAGATTGTTTTTTTCTCATCAATTGAGAAATTGCAGACATGAGATCCATATTTTCAGGCTAGGTACATGCAACTTAGAATATTCGGGAAGTGCCATTTCCGGCCATCTGGGGGGGTTTGTAAAGCCAAAAATTTTCTGGTACGCTCCGCGCCAACCGATGGTGGCGCTCCGCTTAGATAGTCTTACGTTCAAGCGCGGCTTGACCCCCCCTGTCACAAATCCTGCATCCCGCCCCTGATTTATAACCTATGAGAAATAAAATTTCTTGAGAAAAATGATCCCAACTAGAATGCAATTAACATCACCATTGTACACTTTTGTCGCACAAAATTGCATCTGAGGGCATTCAGCAATAGAAAATTTTCCAAAGGGGAGGGGGACACCCCCTCCCTTAGACCCCTCCCCCATATCACTCTAATGCCACTTTGGCCCCTCCCAAACAAAGGCCCTGGATCCGCCAGTGAGTAGAGGCCTAAAGTATATAGATGTTTAGTACTGGTGATCGAGTTACAATTTAGTAACAAAAAATTCTTTTGGCTCAGGCAGTTAAAAATCAATATGGTCAGGATAAAGGGAAATGAATGTGGGGTGGATAACAACCGTGTCTGCGATCATAACAGGTATAACTTTTAGCTATATAGGCCTACAAGGCCAAGTACAACAGAGACCACATTATCTTGATCATTTTGTGTGTATGTCAATGGGAATAATGTATGCAGTTTACTACCCGGAAATGTCTAGCGGAACCGTCTAGTGGAACTGGTACTTGCTCATTTGACAGCACAATGTAACTTATTAATAACTACCAGTTCACATGAATTATATTGTTCCTAGTCCTACCTGGCGGGCTACCGGGGATTCTGGTTGTAAGTACTATTTGGAACTGCACATTTGTGTTTTCTTCAATCATTAGCCCTTACATATGTTTATTGAAACATAAAGGTAAATGATCTCGGTGATAAACTTTTATTCTGAAGTTGTTCTTGTAAGTTGTACTCAAGTCCGAACGTAGCCTAACTACTACTAGTAGTAGTAATACGAGAACATACGGCTGCATCCATTTAATTGTAATTTAGCTTGTTGTCACAGAGGCTATAGATGGCTTTTCGATAAAAAATCTCAGGAAATCAGGAAGCATTATACATGCCATTGACACTCAACTAAAAAGACTATCCTGATGACAGGGGGAAAAATCCTATGAGATGTAAACACAAAACAGCTCAACTAAACATACCGTAACTTAAGATTTTAGAGTGAGGATGCAATTAAATTAAGAAAATTTCTATAAACTCTTCATGTTCTCGAATTGATGAATAACACTTCAATTAAATCTCTGTCTGGTGACCAAATTTCTCAGCCAAAAAGTACAGGGGTTAGCCTTTGTTAAAACAATGTCAAATTGTAATTTAAACAATTGGTGTAGGCTACTTTGTTTTTCCTAGTCATTGTGTAGATGGGGAAAAGAGGGAAAAAGTGGATTCTAATAAGTTTTCAAAAGGACAACAAAATACTACATTTCCCCCCATAATGTCACAGATATTGGAATATTATCACATTTATGCATGAAGCATGAAAACATACGTTGTGCTCTGGTGCATTTTACTGTACATGCAGTTTCTTATTTGTTTTATTATTTAGGTGCTTTAACAAGGAATGACAGAGTTCTAAGATCTATTGGTGGCATCACTATGAACTCACACAAAGTGAAAGGAAATGCTCACTGTCTCTGAGCCATATAGGAAGTGGTTACATATATATATTCAAGTGAGGTGGATCATCAATCATACAGGCTTCCGAGAGATTCTGGAAGGAATATCCCTTCGTCTGAAGTACTATAGAAAAAAAGCAAATCATATAAATATAAAATGGATGTGTTAGTTTCTCAAGTGGTGACCATGATAATTTTGCTGACACTCTCATTAGCAATTGGTATGATACCAGCTCTGCTGGTTGGTCCCTTGCAGCTTCGGACAAATCGAGTGGGCACTTTATCGACTAATGACATCATAAGTGTACTGAGCTGCTTTGGTGGTGGAGTCTTTTTTGCCACCTGCTTCTTGGATCTTGTACCCAATGTTAGAGAGAGTGTAAGCATTGCCCTAAGCTACTCAAATGTTGAAACCAATTTCCCTGTGGCTGACTTT
The DNA here is from genome assembly GCA_020650975.1 of Apostichopus californicus. Lineage (NCBI taxonomy): Eukaryota > Metazoa > Echinodermata > Holothuroidea > Aspidochirotida > Stichopodidae > Apostichopus > Apostichopus californicus. Next base: position 2,606 of record JAIPMN010009738.1, read on the forward strand.
ATCATAGCGATGGGATTGTTCATGATTTTGATTATTGAACAGACGGCTCTTACATTCAAACAAAGCCATGATGCTGATCCTCATGCCCATTACCATGGCCACGAAGATGAAGGTAGACCACTTCTAGAGTCGGCGGGAAGCCAGTACTGTTCATCTACTGAACAGAATTTGACCACACAGGTGGAAGCTGCAAACCATGTGGATAACTCCACCCATGATGATAGTAACAGACCTTTGGCCGTGGATGCAACGCTCGAACGAACCTCATCGTTAGAAAAGTCTAATAGAAGAAACCATTCCAGCCATGCCCATTCTAGTATCGATTCTGGTAATGGAGATGAATGCCATCAACTTCACTCCCCCTCCAAGCTTCGCTCTCTATTACTCCTTGGAGCACTCTCCCTCCATTCCGTCTTTGAAGGATTGGCGATCGGAATTCAGGAGACGGAAAATGATGTCTGGACACTCTCGGTGGCAGTATTTATTCACAAATCCATCTTAGCCTTTAGCTTAGGAGTGAATTTTTTAAAGACTGGAATGAGTAAAATGGGTATGTTTCAGTCCTTGATACTCTTTTCTCTGATGGCGCCAGTGGGAATCACTATAGGCATCATCATCACAGAAGAGTTCTCACAGAAGTTTCAGCAAAGCATAGCAAATGGATCTTTGCAAGGGCTGGCCACAGGCACCTTTCTCTACATTACCTTTTTTGAAGTGCTACCTCATGAGATGAACACCCCAAAAAATCGTTTGCTCAAAGTTCTTTCAATCGTGCTTGGATTTTCTGTGATATGTAGTTTGATTCTTTTGTTCTCACAAAGTCCAAGTGTGGACCCATAAACATTTTTATCATGTGGCAAAATCCGAATCACCAACGACAATTGGTCAGCAAAACGTGGACAGAAAGCTTTAAAAGATAGGAGAAACATGGACCAATGAAAGAACTATACAAAAAAAACAATCCGTAATCATTAATAGTTTAGAGAGGCTGATAGATGGATATTCCACATGAGATAATACATAGGTTATAATTACAAATAGAGTACCTTTGCAATAAGGTTACATTTTATATTCTAGTATAGAAACATTGCTATTCTCCTTTCAAGAGATATATCCATTTATGCTAAAATCGCAAATATTTATGTACTATTCCCTATTTTTATGAAGCTCATATTAATGTAAAATATTAAGGGTACTCGATATAACAGGCTACTTATATATATGGCAGATGTAATTATCAAGGTGCTAAAATATATAATTTGTATATAACTTTCTGTTCCTCCTTTGAACTCAAAGTGGGAAAAGAGTAAGCAAAATATTAAAACATTCCCAGTTAGCAATGTCAATAAAGAGTTATCTTACAAAATTTCTAAACCTTTTGGTATTGACTTTTTTTTTAAAAAAAAAACTGATATGATCTTGAAAGTTGTTTTTTTTAAAGAGATGTTTGTGCTGTTTGTGTGTTTGTATGTGTGTGTGTGTATGTATGTATGTATGTATTTTAAATCCTCCTGCAAGCCGGAACTAGCGAAGAAGCCTCATTGGCTTATCAAAGCCGCAAGCTGTCCGAAGTCAGTCTCTTAGATTCATATTTAAAGTCCATGATTATGAATTGTCAATTGTCAACAACTCTGTAACTGGACGACATACATTAATCTTGGAGTGACTCGAACTGGGGACCTTATGATTTGAAGCCACCGGTGTGTGTATGTACAGTATGTGACACTTGCTTGTAAACACTAACTCAAAAAGTTAACCATGTATTAACTACATACTTGCTATGTGGATCTGTCTTACTGAGGACAAGGAGTCTATTGTTTTCTGTGAAGTTCAATGGTCATTTGGGGTCAACAGAGGTCAAAGTCTTAAAACTTTGTGAATGCCATAACTCAAAAAGTACATCCTTGTTGAGCTCATACATGGTATGTAGATTCAGCTTTTAGAGTACAGAACCCTATTGAAATTGGTGGAGGTCAAAGGTCATTTGCGGTCAAAGTTTAAGTGACAGTCTGAAAACACAATAACACAAGAAGTATATTTTTCTTGAACTTCATACTTAGTATGTAGATCCAGCTTGGTGACTGCAAGCATCTTATTGAAATTGGTAGAGGTCAAAGGTCACCTGAGGTCAACAGGCATCAAAGTCTGAAAACATTTTAAACATGATAACTCCAAAATTAGAGCTACAATTAGTCTAAATTCTCCAGTGCTATGATTTTCTATTGGTGAACATAGTTTGGTCAAATATAGTTCTGTGAAGGGGCTCTATAGGTGGTCTTCAATGAAACATACCTGGCATCCAGGTAATGAAATCTGCTTCAGAGTTCATACTCTTGCTTTAAACATGCACTTAAACCTCCTATCTGTTTGCCCCCCCTCAGCCTCAAATGGGCACAAACTGGCTCAAAAGGTTTTCTCAAATGGTGGAAAATATTGGCCAATCTCTCAAAAATATCTCCCAATGTATAAACAATGTCATGTAAATCTCAATAATTATTAAAGGGATTGCTAGCTCAAAATTGGTAAAATGTGTCAATATTTCACTTAGGAAGACTTCTCTCTGGACATTGAAACATTTTTCTAAACTGTAAAAACCTTACCAGTGAATGGCGCCTACAAGGGATGGGCTACAAACCATTTTGGGTTCTCACTTAATTCTTGGACAAATTTAACAAAATGACATTACAGATTTTGAAAACCATGGAAGTCCATGCTTGTATTTCCTAGCAGCTAGGATTTCACTCACGATTTAAGGATGTTATATCCTTCTCATTTTGTTCGGAGCCTTATAATGTGACCTGTCAACAAACTATCCTCTTGAATTGGATCTCATACAGGATTATTTGATTAAACTTATTTTGCTGTCTCTTGCCTTCAATTTACAGCCAAGCCTATCAAGCCTAACCAGTATTTGCTACAGCCCAGTAAGTGGTATGTAGTCTAGCACTTTATTGTATAACTATGGCATAACCTACCAGTCATAAATCCAAAACTGGGGAAGAGCCTTCGTATATTGAAACTAAAGAACTTTTCTCAGAGATAATCTCAGAAATAAAAAAAGAATGCCAACTTTAAAACAATTTTGCAAAGCTGCATAGAAAATGCAATAGAGAAAATGATAACGAAACTTATTGACGAGCAGGAAAAGCAAGAATATTTGATCTGGAAAACAAACTTGAAGAGAAAGAAAATTAAATTGAACATCTGACAACAAAACATCGGAATCATGAAAACAATCTTCAACATCTGAAAGATAAGGTAAATGATTTGGAACTTGAACACTGGTGGCGCTACGCTTAGATAGTTTGCAGAGCCGTAAATATACGGCTCTGATAGTTTGCCTACATTTCGCCCCTCCCTTGACAAATTCCTGGCTACGCGCCTGTTCTACATATCCTTAATTAATTGGTGATATCAGCAATTGATTTGGTGATATCAGCAAATCATTTGATGATATCAATAAATGATTTGATGATATCACCAATTGATATAGAGGTATGTCTTATTTGACGATATAAGCAATCACCAATTCAATTGCTGATTTCAGTAATTTAACCGTGAAAACGTTGCTTTTAATTATGAGCGTCCCAACTTTAGTTTGTTGGCGGCAAAATGGACACTTTTCACTGGCCTAGCCTGTATGCATACATACGTACATCGGCCTACATTATATGTACATAGCCTAAGTTGTTTTCGATCAATGAAGTAGTAGTACATCGTAAAACTCCAGACATGCGAGTGAGTGCAGCATGAATGTTCACACCTTCAGCATTTTCCAAAGCTGTGTACATACACTGAACAAACACTGTACGCGTACCGGTACGGTCAGATTGTTCGTGGCTACAACTAGGCACAGAGGAACTGAATTGCTGATATGTACATGTCAACAAATGATTTGGTGATATCACAAATTCATTTGATGATATCAGCAATTCAACCCTTTGTTGATATCAGCAATTGAATTGGTGAATCAGCAAATGATTTGATGATATCAACAAATGATTTGCTGATATCAGCAAATGATTTGCATCTAGGCAGTCAAAAATACGATTTTTTTTTCAAAGGGGGAGGGGGACACCCCCTTAGACCCCTCCCCCACTGCCGCTGATCACACTCATAAATTTTCCTCAATGTTGGAAAGTCTGCTGATATCATCTAAACATTTGCTGATATCATTAAATGCGCATAATTACTGATATCATCAATTGATTTGCTAATATCAGCAAATCATTTGTTGATATGTACATATCAACAATTCATTTGCTGATATAACCAATTCAATTGCTGATATCATCAATTGATTTGCTGATATTATTAAATAATTGGTGATATCATCAAATATTTGTTGATATCATCAAATAATTGGTAATATCAGCAATTGAATTGGTGATAGCAGAATAAAAACTAAAACGGCTTGCCATACGGCTGTGCGCTCCAATTTAATAATAGTGCACAGTTGTAATTATAAAGTTGCCGCTTTCGTTAGTTTATATTCGAAACGTTGCTTGATCGGCTTTTTGAGGAATAGTAATGTACGACAGTGGTTATATAACATGTAGGTTTTTGTCTCAATTTCATGCAAAAATTCGCAGGTGCGTTTTTGCAATTCCAAAATGTTTGCTTCCCCTCCCCATCCCTCCCCACCACCACTTCTTCGACATTGCTGGTTACGTTTACCACGGAAGCATTACCAATGAAGTGTATACGGCCTTTATAACATTGGTGGAGATATGTTATAAACAGGGAGAGTCCCTTACGTATTCCTCGAGTTAAACAACCCTAATGGAGGTAATATTGTCATAAGTGTTGTGCTAATGGAAATAAAAACGTTAAGTAGTTTTTAATGAACAGTAAATTTAAGGGGAAATGATTGCAAATTTTAAATAGATTATCTTACTCATATAGAAATAAAGTGGTTATTATTTTCAAAAGATATTAAAAACAATTCATATCACTATTAAAATAATGGTATAGTCTCCATCCGTGTGCATTACACTGTTGTAATTGTGTACCTGTGCGCGTCGACAGCAGGCCCTCAATTTCAAGTGTTTGAGTTTCAATTTGATGTTTCTGTGTATGGATATCAACCTAATTATCATATGTTGTGATAGCGTAGATCTCCCTTCTTGGGCTAGTTGCTGGTAATAACTAATATTGTCTTGCTGCTTTTTGTAGCATGAATTGTCATGTTATTCTTTCTGACAAATATGGTTATCAGTGTTTTTGCCACTTGGTCTAATTGAGGGAGATCCGATAAACAACGGGTATTTGCACAACAGGACAGAGAACAATTTGAAGCTCGGTTCATACTGTACCTTAGTCTCTTATACGGTATCCTATCCGCCATAGAAAGCCTACACAACCAGGGATGGCCATAACCATGACGTTACCAGAGACACAGTGTACACAAAGTGGTGAGTTATTAATTATCTCATATCCCTTCATGTAATGTATAGGAAGATGAGATATTGTACTTCATCCCACATCAGAAATGTGAGGAAGTGGGTGAGCGAGTGTGTGTGTGTGTGGGTACTCGAGTGAGCAAAAAAGTTTCCCAAACTCCTAGACTAGACTGTAAGTCCTATCAACTTGGTGGGTAGGTGCCTGGCCATGTAAATATGTGGCTGCGTGATTGATGACGTCAAATGTCAAGAACCCAAAAAATTGATCATCAGCCATTTTCAGCTTGTCAACATATAGAGAAAAAAGCATTCAACCACAATATATGTAGAGAGTGATGAGAATAAGTAGTGCTTATGTGGTTGTTAAGCGTCTCGGTCAAAGGAAAATTTGGCCTAAATTTTGCGAAAAAGTGTGTTGTGAACTCTTGCTACACTGTAAGTCTGTTAAAATTCAAACTACTGTAACTGTGTGAAGAAATGGCATACGTTTTAGCAAAATTAGGAGATGAGATCCGCAACTCCATTGATTGCCCTCTTGTTGTTGCTTTACTCACACAAATTTCTTTCTTTCCTTCTTCAGTATTAAGTCACAGCAACAGATAGAATGGAGGTTTACCTAGAATGTGTTCCATTATAAGTATTAAATATGAAGTATTACAAGCATTTCATATGATTACAAGAAGTCTGAAAATGCATATTTCATGTATCACAAATCTTTAAAATAATAAACAATTAGATGTCATCAGCCTTGGTTGTCTGAGAGTTGATTTTATTCTTATGCTGACAAAAGCTATGCTATAGAAGAAATCAGAATTTACTGTAAGAGTGACAATTGCAAGCAGATATTGATTGCATGTACTGGTTTCTCCAAGAGATAAATTCATCAATAGTACCTCCAGAATAACTTAGATCAGGTAGTTTTAAATTTAAACAGAAAGTAGGAGAACATTCAGAAAAGAAGCAAAGCAGGAATATACTAAAAGCACTATGCTCTAATTTCTACATTAAATATAACTTTCATTTTTATATAATTAATTTGTTGTGTGTAAAAGTCAGGCATATAGCACTTTTCTGCTAACAATTGATAATATATATATATTTTCTTGGCTAAGAGGGAAGTTATCCTGTTTTGGAAAAAATCAACTGCCTTCCAAACATCTACAGCATGCTCAGTTTAAAGGGTGTGAAGACTCGCGCAAAAAGAAACGTCTAATGCCGGTAATCTGACCTAGTTTCGAATGAGGTGTAACAGAAGTGTTAGACACCACCATCAATCCCAGAAAATACACACACGGCTTGCTACCGTCGGTAATTAGACACTAGTGTACAGTCAGTACATACAGCTGCGGTCAATACCCACAGCCAATGAACAAACGATACAGCGATGGACTTCTCAGGTCCAGCTAAAGACAATGTGGTATCACGTTTCATTAGTCTGCATTTTGTAGCGACACAAACAAAACGTGCAAGCAACAGAAACTTTTTCAGATAGCTGCACGCGATTTGGGGCGAGTCTTCAATGCCTTTAATCTGAACGGATGTTCAATAGATTTCTTTACAATCCTTGTTTTTCACGGTTTTTGTCTGAAATCACTGTTCCATGCTGCCAAATTTGCTTTCCTGGCATTGGCCTCATGCCGAGCACAATAAAGGACAATTGCTGATATTATGTAATGATGAGCACTGCAATCTGTACTACTGTAACTCTTAATAGATTCATACTGTATATATGCCTGATGTAGACTCTGTTTATGTAGTTTATATAGAGTATGTACTGTACATGATGTTATGTTAGAGTACAAGTATATTGCTGTACCCTGTAGTACTTGACAGCATTGACTGCATTTCATTTCTCTGCATGTCTGGGGTAGTGGAGTCAGTGGAGGAAAATTCAAGGGTGGGGGAGGGGGGGGGGTTAGGTGGGATGTTAGTCAGAGGTAGGTGAAGATTAAAAGTACCCTTTCTCCAGTTTTGTAACGAAAATGCACTTCCATTACTTTAAAATTAACTTTTTATCAAAGAAGAAAACTGTATGTATTTATAAAGTGCCACTTTTGTTGAGAAATTAAAACCAGAAAGGGAATTGTATAAGTGATTCCTTTTCACATTTAATATGAAGTAGGAAGTATAACTCTTGAACACATCAAATGACCTTTGACCTCCACCAACTTCAAATGGGTTCCTGTACTTACCAAAAATCGGCCTAAAGTCAAATATGAATTTCAATCAAATTTCCTTATTGCCTTTAAAGGCATTTAATTCACCCTTTAATTTCTATTGACCTCAAATGATCTTTTACCTCCGCCAATTTCAATGCAGTTCTCGCACTCACCTAGGCGTATATATATGCTAAGTCATGTACTTCATGAGTTATGAGTTATCATGATTACAAGATTTTCAAACTTTGACCTCTATTGACCTCAAATGACATTTGACTTCCACTAATTTCAATAGTGTTCTTCAACTTGTAAATAGGTATCCACATGCCAAGTATGAACTTCATTTATGTTATGCTTATAGAGAGTTATCATGCTAACAAGGTTTCAAACTTTGACCTCTATTGACCTCAAATGACATTTGACTTCCACTAATTTCAATAGTGTTCTTCAACTTTCAAATAGGTATCCACATGCCAATTATGAACTTCATTTATTTTACGCTTATAGAGAGTTATCATGTTAACAAGGTTTCAAACTTTGACCTCTGTTGACCTAATTGCCTCCACCAATTTTAATATCCTTCATGTCCTTTCCAAGGGACTTGGATTTGGCATTTGATTAAACTGTGAATTAACATATGAATGGAGTAACAAGAAGATTCTTTGAGTTTAGGTAAATTCCCAAGTTAGGATGAGTCATGTTTTCGTAGAAGTATCCATGTACTTGTTTCATAGAGTGATTTTTACCGGTGCTTTCCGTTATCCAACATGTATTTGTTGACTTATTGTTATGTCCATCTGCAATGATTGCTGGTTGATTACATGTATAGCCAGTGTGTTGGCGTTTGTATTGTCTATGAGCTAGTACCATACAAGGAACGTAACGATCGAGTGAGTCAACCATGCGTGAAGTTGGACTAAGGTTTGGATTTGTGTCCTGGAGTAATTAACCTGTTGCTCAAATCCATTCACCCATACCTTAACAATACCCCTTAAAAATAGAGTTATTCTAATACAAATTTTAAAATATTTTCATTTGGTTCATTTAGAAGCTTTTTGCATTGTGTTTTGTGTGTGGTCTCTGGAATGGTTGTCATTGTCTCCCCTCAGTATTACACCCTTGCGACCCTTGTTGATCACTTATGAGGTAGATGTAATGTACTTTCATTTTGGTTCATTTAGAAGATTTTGTTTGTGTTTTGTCTGTTGTATGCGGAATACAATATCCCTTAACAGTATAATTCAATATCCCTTAGCAATAGAATTCTTCTGAGGACTTGGTGTTTCTTTTCAATGATATGTGAGGACTTGGAGACTTTCCGTTGTTGAAGTTCTCAGTCTGAATGCAGAACAAATTGCATACACCCACAATACATCGACACACACACACACACACCCAGGTGTATTTTCATTCACACCGAAAGACACCCTTTTTTTTGCTTTTTCCGTTCCGTTCCAGGTACCCTAACCTAAATAATACCTGTTAATAAACATAGAATTCTTCTGAGGACATGCCAATTCTTTTCAGCAGCCACCAACATGCACACACCATCATGATAGCATAGGTTTACGATTGTACGATTGTAATCGAAACCATAAATGGTTTTTACTGACTGTTCTTCCTTCAAACTAGGTGTTTCATGAATGCAATTCTAAGAGTACCATTTTTTGAAGATCAAGATGATTATTCATTGGAATTTGGTCTGTGTCTTAATTAAGGTCTGTGTCTTAATTAAGGTCTTAATTAAGGTCTGTGTCTTAATTAAGGTCCATATGAAACATAAGATGGTCTACTGTATTTATAGTTTTCCATTTCTGTCTCTTTCGATCCCCAGATGGTCCATTATTTCGAAGGCTTTTTTGGAGTGCAATATTTTGGATCACATGTATCTTTTTTGTCCTGGTGAAATCAATCACAGAGAAGTCCAGAGAGAGTCAGAGTCCTGACCAACCGCCTAACCTGGGGCAGTTTAGACGATTGGGTGAATCACGAACAAGTTACATGACTGCCATCCGGCGGGGTTACACTCTCAAAAGGCTGTTCTACACTTCATCGGACAGAGATAGCATTGTTTGTGAAGAAACAGATCAAGCGAGCTCAAATGGTACAGTATCTGTAGGAATATTGCTATGAAGTCTCTATATTAAATCCACCTACCGCTTTCTCCTCCCCACCCCTCCCCCCCCACCCCTCCCCCCCACCATGTCCCCTTTCTATATGTATCTAAGCTATAAGGACTGTTGTGCCCTTTTGTATATCTGAGCTGTAAAGTGTATTAAGTAAGAATGACAGGAATACAAAGAAAGTCTAAAGTTACAAGCAATGTGGTAAGTTGAAATCACTTAGCCTAGAACAGATAGCAACCAGTTTGTTTGAGTATAATCCACATCGGTGAAATGTATTAAAGTGCTTTTGTTCTATCACCTTCAGCTGTCTTATCCGTTACCAGTATTTCAAGTGAGGCTCAGTCCTGTACTGATTCGGCCTGGAAAAGTTCATTCGGGAGCGTCAAAGAGACGACCATTAAAATCACAGAAAATTTAGAATTTGATCAATATGACATGGATAGATCGACAGGCGACTCTGGAATGGAATCAGAAGATGAAGTCTTTCCAGATCCAAGAAGATGCACTTCTTTACCAGCCAAACAACGCCGAAAGAGGGCCCAGCTTTTTAGTGCAGACCAGAAATTAGCAGCTGGAAGTTCAAAGGCGGAAATTAAACACACTTTACCTCGATTGGAAGACAATTCATGCAACTGTGGACCTCCAGTAGTGCATTATAATGTTGAACATTTGCATTTGGATGTTTCCAGAGAACCTCTCAGAATAAAGATTGCTCAGGTGGTAGACTTTAACTACCTGCCAGTTCTCCATATGAATGGTTCAGGTAAGTTTATCATCCTCCGAGTACCCCCCCTCCCCAACGATCCCCCCTCCCACCCACATACACTGCTGTCTAAAACTTCAGGTGAAGGGGGATTCAGTATTATGAAATGACAATGTTTGAAGAATAGAAATGTCTTCAGGTATATTAGACATCAACATTGACTCAAAAGTCTGTTAGTAAAGTTCTTATTGACCACAGACATTAGAACAATACAGTTATTACCAGTTAACCACCCTTCTTTTGTTTCTTCTTCAGGTTATACAGTCCTTGGCAGTGGTAGTGATGATACACATGAACCACATGTAGATTGGGTGTAACATTGCACCAGAGAACAAATATATGTGGGTGACTGTATGGAATAGCGCTCATAAATAAAATCAATGCATCTCCCCCCGCCCCCCCCCCCACAATGGAAGATTAACAGTCTGCAGGTGCAAGCAGTACGATGTATTCCTTGTCTGTTTATTCTCCAGCCACCCTTGGCTGTCTCCTGTGTGATGATGGATCGATATGAAACGTTGCAGTTTATGTTAAAGTGAGATGGAATTGATAAATGTTAGGTTAATTCGACTGATGCACATGCATTTATGCATTGGTACTTTCATTTGATTAAAGGATTGGTTCAGTTGTCATACATGTTTATGTTATATGAAAGAGGACATTAAAAGAAACACAATGGTGAAAAAAATTGTTCAAATATCTTTTTCGGTTATAGAGATATTCAAGTGTAAAGTTTTATCAGATTGTGTAGAAACTGCTGAAATCTGACTAGCTGTGATGTCACATCCTCACATTCCTGAATAGTCTTTGTTGTTTTCTCTAAATATTTTGTGAGATTTCATGACTTTCAACCAAAAGATATGTCAGGAGATCTCATATTTGTCAAAGGAAGTATTTGAGATTAAACATCGGAAGAATTTTTGATTATATTATTTTCAAATGTGTTAAAAAATGTAAATAATTTTTAAAGAAATATATTCACAAATGTTAAGGAAGTGAGGATGTGACATCACACCCTCACAGTAAGTCTCTCTACACCAGTCGTTTTCAAAGAAATTTTGATATCTTCAAAGTGTCATATCTCCTTAACAGAGCATGCTATCATGGTAGTTTCTTCACTGTTCTTTTTGTCTTTTTGTGCTCTTTCATACAAAATAGACATGTCAAACACCTGAACCAACCCTTTAATAAAATATATGATATGTACTGAAGCAGGCCTGATGGTCTGTCAAGAGTCTTTCTCGTAAATGTTTAAATGGTGAAATGTATTCGTTACTTATAAAATTATGATATTGATGAAACCATGTCAAAACTTTTAAATCATGTCTTTCATAA
>JAIPMN010009739.1:0-18140 GCA_020650975.1 Apostichopus californicus
GCGTATTTCATGTTTTACCAATTTAAATTCCTGATGCTTTGCAAGTGCAAACTTATTGGAGTTTATGCCTTCTTATGGTGCGACACGGTGGAGAAAAAGTAAAGTTGTCTCGTCCTCTCCATTATTTTAGAACAAATGATACCACAATTTGTCACAAATTCAACGCAAGTACAACAGGCAACACCCCCCCCCCACCCCACTTCCAAGAAAAGGGGGGAACACGGTCAAACATGTTAACTAGGAAATATATATATAGGAATTGATCACATTTCACTGAATGTAAACACTAATCATATCTATATGTATCGACCAGAAAATGAGAGAGAAAAAAACTCAGTATACCATTTAGTGTTCAGTACCATTGCCAATGGTACTGAACACTGAATGGTATATACTGGTATCGGATTGCTCTTTGAGTTGTAGGGTCGTGTCAGAGTTATACTGCCGGACGAGACGTTCCATACGGTTGAACAATCAACTTTGTTGGTATAAATAAGTCCATATTTTAAAAGTGTTTATTGCAATTCCCGATCAGCTAGCGCTCTTCACTTCAAAACATCATTAATATAAATTCACTCTAAAAGTGCACCCACAATGGTCACTATTTCCAGAAAGGGGTTTGATTCTTTCTTCAGAGTTAATACTTGTAAATTTGAGTCTTACAGAGTGAAAACAATATATAGTTGTATGGTTTAATTAACATTAAGTCTCTCTTCGATAAGAGTGAAATTTACTCCTTGAAAAGAAACTCTTTATTCTGGACACTCTCAAAGAGTGCGGAACTCTCACTCTTTGCAAGATTCGTACACCAGCAATCAGTAAGGAGGAGACCAGCAATTTAATTTCAGGAGGGGCACAAAACTTGTGCCCTGTGTCGCATATGAAGCATTTACACACATGACAGTGGCACAGATGGGCGAGGGGGGGGGGGGGTTCTAGTAGTCTGCAGAGGAGGCGGTGGGGGTATCAGGTCATGCTATACAGGTCTGCTCGTTGGAAGTAAGACTAGAGTTTATTTCTCAAAATTGTCCGTCTTGTCAGATGTAGTATTTGCAGTTTCTATAGTTTTTTTAAAGCTAAACCACACTAGCAAACACTATATTAGCCGACTGTTCGCGACCCAAAATCAATCAAAGCAAACCAACTAATTGTACAGGTAAAGGCTAGTTAACTTATAAATATGGTAATCCATTTACTCCCTGGTTTGTAGGAGAGCAGAGTATATGCTTCATGTGCCTCTCTATAGTTCTTCCCGGGTTTGCATATTCAACACTAGCTAGTAGAGAACAGCCTGTTGGGACCATTTCCTAATGCTAATACCTCTAAACTGTACTCCAATATCATGCACTGGTATTGACAGTACTAACATTTCCTAATCTTGATCTGATAGAAACATGATATTCATACTGCTCGTACTGACAAAACGAGTGCTCTGAAGCGGGACATGACACTACAGTATCGAAAATATTGTCCCAACTGGGTCGGTGTAGAGAAGAAGATGATTAAAAAGATGGGGTTTCACCTGCCTATTGTCTCCTGTGATAGATTGTGACTACTACGTCTATTTATTGCGTCATTGTCTTTTATCGCGGTTCCTTCATTGGAATTCGCTAGCTTCAGTCCTCAAACTGGCAAGAAATCTCATACAAAAACGAGGTAATTAAAAGTTGACCGTGATATACAAAATACTAAAATACAAAAGAGGCTTTGTTTTAGGTAAGTGTGTCTTGTCTAACTGTACAGAAAACCCATTTATGATGCAGGTCTTCGAACCCCGTCAGTGTTGTGGCGAAACTGACAACCTTTAGAGGGCGGTAAATAGTTTTCGAACTTCTGAGAACATACATGCTGACATGCAGCTACATAAGCAATTGAACTTCAACTTCGTAGCGTAGGCAATGCTGGTCGACGAACTCGTAATTATTTTGATAGTCACAGTATTGTGGTAGAAACACCCGTGATCAACATGGGCGTGCATTTAGACGCCTTCATTTTAGTTGACACCCGGATACCCGTGTGGAGATCCCCCTCACATGATTTCCCTTCCAGAAGATTCTAGAAGGTTACATCCGGGTAAGGCGACTGCTCTGCTTTGTGGTATGGAAAGCCGATTCAATGTCAAAACGGCTTTCCATCCCGACGCTTGGTTTGATAATGAAAATCATTGTGCATGCACTTTGATGATGAAATCAATAAATGAGAGTGAATTAATTTTGCATTTGCTTAAGAAAGAAAAGAAAACAGAAGTCAGCGTCCACTTTCAGTATTTTAAGATTAAATGCAGCAAACGTTATAAGTTCATCTTATTCGTTACAATTGTGTTAACTATTGAACCTTCTCGTTATAGGTAAACTTGCAGTCATTCTTAATTCAAGTTCGGAACAATATAGATGAAACATTGCTGCAAGCTCACTTTTGTTGCTACAAGAATATAGTGCTAATTCCACTTTAATTATCTTGAAAACGTGTAGCAGATTGGCATGTCTATATAGGAGCTTCACACTGGTTAGGAATTAATAAATAAAGTTTTGAACTATTCTTAATTTATTATATTGATTGAATCGAAGATATACTATCAATAAGAAATATGACTGCTGCAATATAAAACAAAATAACAGCAGGTTTTATTCTGCAAGTATTTCATTGAGCCAACTTAATCATAAGCATAACTATTGCAGGCAATATTGAAAAATATTGAATTACATTACAAAAGCTTAAAAAATTAAAATCTCGCAGTTATATATATTACAGAAGCTATATATATATGTGTACGGTTTCGGGTGCAATAAGGTAAAAGATACAGTAATCAGGGTAGCAATAAGATGCGGATTTGTCACGTGTCACTATTTCTGGGCCAATTTGGGTGGTATTTGATGATAGTATACAAACTTTAGGTTTCACTTTATCGTTTCTGTGATGAATTACAGTGTATGATTATGGCGATTTAAGGAATACTCCATCTTACAAAAAAAAAGGTGTACAAAAGAAATAAAAGGTGAAGATGCAATTAAAACATGCAGTGTCTGTATATATGACTCACCTGAAGGATTCATTTCCCAATGATCCAGAGATCTCCTGTAAAAGCATTCTCATAATATCCATTTTGCTTCCGGTTGATTCCCCCGCGGGCTTTCGAAATGACGTCACGAGATCCCTCTTTCCTCTTTTCGAATAACTTTGATGCGTTTTTATTTGTTTTTAGATTGCCGAGAAAATGTTTCAAATTGACTGTTTCACTGGTCACATTTTTCACTATACCTTCATGAGCATTGCTAAGCGCTTTGTTAAAGAGAGTCTTCCTCTAATGATGGGAATATTGAAAATGCCCGATCATATCCTGACTAAACACTAGAGTAACAAACAACATATGGACAAATAACAAACAGGATAATTAGACCATGACTGGTAAACACCTTTGCCCTGGGGACATGTAACCTACCGGCTTTCTTTCATTCTCAAAATTATCTATTTTGTCCGCCCTTCCCTTCTGTCCCTGACATATTACCTCAAATCAGAGCCCGTTATTGTTGTATATTGTTTCAAACAACAGAATATCGATTTTTTTTCGAGATAAGCGAATCCCAATACCATTATGTTACATCTCTACATCCTATACGTTTCTATTGATGTCCATTACATTGAATAAGTTCTTCTGGGTTGTTTGCTTAATTGAGTTCCGAGTTCAGTGGTCAATCACTCGAAATCATTTCGAACACCGGACAAAGCATAAGCTTTTTCATGACCAGTGGCTGCACCAGAAATCCCAGAGAGGAGGGGGGAGGGGGGACACGCACCTGTATAAAGTGCACATCATGGCAAAATTAGAGGGCTACTCAACACGTCCTACCGTCTACTTACATTTCTCGGGAATGAGTCTTTGTGGGTTCCAGGTGGAAAAGCCATATTGACTGGGGAGGGGGGGGGGGTAAACCCGCATGACGTCGCCACTGTCATAGTTTTTTAAGAACATGATTGTCACTTAATGTTTACATTTAGTTAAGTTTAGGAAAGGGACGTGGGTAACCCACGTAAGCGTTTCCTCGTGTAGATTGGTTATGTAAGTTCTGAGAATAACAAAGTCCATGTTAAGGTGTGGGATGCATTGGGGTGGGGTGGGGTAGGGGTGAAAAGAATACCACGTACTTATCAAGGAGACCGGATGCGTAGTACTAGTAGTTGAAAGGGCTCACAACATATTGGTGCTGCCATTACGTCATAACTCTCTACAAATTGTCTCACATGGGTTGCCTTGACAGCGAATAAGAATGTAGATTTGTTCACTTCATATGCAGGGATGCAGCCTTACATGTATCTCACTAACGGTGGTAAATAAAAATAAATGATATACGTTATTGCTGTCCCTCTCCTGTGCTGAGCTCTATGTGCCTATGTTTATAGAACTGAGCTAATGGCGGGGATTTAGGATCGGAGTGACATACAGTCCAAGTCCATTTATATCAATAGGCACTACACTAGTGGCGTGCACAGAATTTAAATGTTGTGCCGCGTCTCCCATGGCGGCTGTGTCAGCCTGTGTGTGTGGGAGGGGGTAGTGCTCCCCCAGAAGAAAACATTATACGTCAAATGTAGCATTCTGAGGCATATTTAGACTGACGGACGATGCGAGGTGGAGGATAGCCTCGGCTCTCTCCGGATTTGCGCCACCACAATTCGGGAATTTAGTTCGCCGAGCAGTTTGGCCGATTGAAGTTTTACATTTTGGCAAGAAACTCTACTTACATTTTGGCAACAGACTTTCCATGACCTGCACGTTTCCAAAATCAAAACATTGGAAGGACGGGCTGCAAATGAAACTTGAACTTCTTTTAAAAACCTTGAAATAGTAAAAACTACAAGATTGAATAACAAGGTTAGGGTCAATAGACACATATATACTTCTGGTCGCTGATTCTAAATTAGTACCAAAGACAGGACAACTACGTTGGCTTTTGATAAGGCCACCTGGAACCCCAGTCACTGAAAGCAATTTCGGCCATACCCGCGATAGCATACATGTACAGGCGATATATCTTTCAGTGTACAAGTTGCACTTTAGCCTGGCCTAGGCTAACCCAACTTGGGCCGAGTAACATTAACGTAGTCACCAGGCTGGGTGACAATCTTTGTAGAAGACCGGCCAAAGAAGGTACATCATCATGTCGAAGCAGATGACAAATGAGTTGACGTTTGAACAGATTGATAGTTGGTTCAGAATCGGCGGACCACCAACTGTCCAGACAACATATGTTCCTCGGTCATCAACCAAGACTAATGTCAACAATGATTCTCTGCTGGGTCAAGGATTTGGAAGAGGTTTGACCAGACCAGTATACACACCTGGTCAGCATAGGTTAGAAAATTCCCTTTCATTACCATAGATCAATGTGGGACTTACAAAACATGAGAAGCTTCTGTTGCTAGCCTAGGTTTATGATAAAGTATCATCTGATCCCGACTGCATTACGCCAGATCGAGCATGTAAAGAACATTGCAGAAGTCTATTCTGCACTTTGTTTGGCCAATTAGTAAAACAGATTTTGCCACTAGTTATCACCAAACATTGTTGATAATGTAGCCAAAACCTACAGTTTAAAAGATCCACTAGGTAGGCCTTCCTTTAAACCTATAAAGTAACAAATTCTTTATGGCAACACGTATATCATGGCCCGAGAGTTCCTGGAAGAAAAGATGGTCGCCATATATTAAGTAATATAGTAATGCGTAAGTCAGACTCAAACTCTTGACTTCAGATTGCTATATTCAAGTTTTACATGAAACCATAATCAATGTCAGATGGGTATTACTTCACAGGTTGCTACTGGGATACAGTTTGATACAATGTTTTTCTTCCTTACAAAGTCGTCCAGCAGGACTCTCAGGAAGGACCGATTATGCCAAACAGTACAGAGAAGCTTTTCAGAAAGAACAATTTGCAGAGTCTGATGAAGAAGACGATGATGACAACCAGACTGTCTACAGCGTCAAGACATCTGCACATAGTCTCTCAGGTAAGTACAGTGACCGCAGAGCAGCTGCTTTCTTTGGCTTTAGTTTCAGAGTTTCAATGCTACTTGACATTAAAATCACATAACAATGCCACAATTAGCATCATCCTGGGAATAATTCATCCTGTACCACATCGCAAGAAGTGTTAAGATGACACAGTTTTCAATTGGATCCCAAAAGCTTGAAGGATGCCTTAGTTTGATCATCCGCAAAGTTAAAAGTGTTAGTCTACGAGCCATACTTGATTGTTACAGGGATATATTCGTGTATGGGTACTACAGTTAACATTGTCATAAGTAGAATGAGCAAGTGCCTGGGAACCCCCAAGATCAGCAGAACCCAAAGGGGGGTGTACTACAACACTTCAAGGTAAGCCATACCAACTTCCTATGTTTGGGTTGTGCTTGCAAAATTTGATAAGGTAGGGAGAACAAATATGCGATCGATATCAAATACTGTTAGATTTATTCCACAACATTGAAAAATTTTAACAACCACTATAAAATTGAATTTAGAAAATTGTTGCTCTAAACATTCATATCATTAGGAGACCCATTTTCTTGACATACTACTGTTACTAAGATATGAAATATGGCAATTCCCATTTTGCTTGTCTTCATTCTAGATATTGAGAGCTCCAGTGACTTAGCTTCATTACACATTGGACCAGATGGCCCTACCCCGCCAGAGATTGCTGTCTTGGCTTATCAGAATTACAACTTTGAACATGAATATAGCCAATCCTTACCAATCACTGCACATCATGATCAAGTGAGTGATTAATACTTGATATTCAGGTGACAACATCTAAACAGCTGTCTGAAGGTTACTTGTTTTTGCCACATATTTGTTACTCCAAACAATGGATGAGTGTGGATTATCTTTGATGGCAAATACAGGAAATGTTTCTTGAAAGGCTTTACTTTGCTTTTATAATATTTTTTATTATTTCTTTTTAATGTGATATATTTTTGTATCGTTAGCTATCAATATTCAATACTCTAACATCAATACTCCCGATCAAATTTTGTGTGCCAACAATACTGTATGCAGCTCTGTGGGAGCAACAAGATTGTTAATGAATATTTATCAATGTGGGTAATGAATATTCATTGAAAGATTTAATAGCTATGCAGTAGAAGGTTATCTTTTGCTATTTTGATAGATCGTGAACATGATCGAGTGCAACCGTGTCACCATCATTCAGGGCGCCACAGGTAGTGGCAAGACTACTCAAGTACCGCAGTATATATTGGACCACTATGTTTCAGAAAACAGACACTGTAATATCATCGTCACTCAACCCAGGAAGATAGCAGCCATCAGTATCGCCAGACGAGTTTGTCAGGAACGCCAGTGGCAGCTGGGTACACTCATTGGCTACCAGGTTTGTCATCTGTGATATTGTGAATTTTTATAACTCAGCTCCAGAAGTGGTTCCCGCTCTTTTTGTACCAAGTACTTGGATGGAAATTAATGGAATATATTTCTCTAGCAATATGAAAACTTGATTTCAGAGAGGGAAAATGTATAAATCGCTCTTCCATAAACACTTTTCCTGACTGCATCAATTAGACAGTTTAGATCTAATTAGGCAAACTTTCTCTTCACTTTTATATCTGTAATTTTATATATCATTTTGAATTAAGAATTTCACTTCTAACACAATGATGTTAATGTGGTCAATCTTCTCCCATTTCTGTTACAGGTTGGACTAGAAAAGAAAACATCTCCAGACACAAGACTAACATATGTAACCACTGGAATACTCTTACAGAAACTGATCAACTCTAGGAGTATGTCTGAGTACACTCACATCATACTAGATGAGGTAATGTATGGCAGTATACACTCACACCATACTAGATGAGGAAATAGGTACTCTATGGCTGGATAAACACATAACATACTATATAAGGTAACATTTACTCAATATTAGCTTAATGATTGAGGACAAATTGTTTTAGATGAAGTAACAGTTTACTGTGAGACTGAATACACACACATACTAGATGAGGTAACTTTTACTTTGAGACCGAATGCACACACATACTTAATGAGGTCATTATTAATGTGAGACTGAATAGACACACACACAAGGTGAGGGAAAAGTTTACTCTGAGGCTGAATGCACACATACTAGAGGTAACTTTTACTGTGAGACTGAGTACACACACATACTAGATGAGGTAACTTTTATTGTGATACTGAATGCACACATATTAGATAGGGAAACAGTTTACTGTGAGACTGAGTACACACACACACATACTAGATGAGGTAACTTTTATAACATATCTGACATAGTGACATACTAGATGTGACAATAGTTACTGTATGACTGAATACACACATATCATACTAGATATAATATATGTTACACAATGGCATATAAATCATGCATTATGTATGTATGCTTAACTTACATGTAATTTTGGAGTGTAAGTTTAGAATCTTTCTTGAAATCTATGATTAACCCAAGTGCCTTTGTCAACAGGTTCATGAGAGAGACCAAGACACAGATTTTTGTATGTTGGTGGTAAGGAAGCTTCAGAGATCCAACTCGAGACATGTCAAGGTTTGTTTATCATCATTAATTATTATTATTGGTGATACCCCATATAAGGTCAATGGTTCCTTAAGAGGCTAAGGTTACACACTGAACAGTTCACAGTTTTCAATGTTTGGTATATCTGTATGACATATTAATGCACATAAGTACCATTAAACTTGGAATATCAAGAAAGCCAGGGGGGACACATGCCAATAGGACCGATATAGCTGCATATGCTGCAGCGACGACAAAAAGAAGAAGGAAAACCAGCAACTTTAGTGTTTGTGTGAGAGGGTAAGAGTATTTATGAAGGTATCGATAGTGATATTGAGATTAACTATTACGAAAGCGTCGGTAACAAATTTATGACAGCGAACAGTGTCGTAGTTTTATGTAAAACTTGAAGGTTGTCTGCATATAAACAATTGTCAAAAAAACAAGGGAATCAACATGTTTGGGCTGAAAAATTGGAAAATATCAGCCAAATGCAATGCACTATTATAAGTATTTACATAAACACATCAACCTCATAATTAACATCAGCCTCATCATTATTCTACAATTCGATCTTAATTAACCGCATTTTATCTCGTAGGTGGTGCTTATGTCTGCTACTTTCAATACAAGTCAGTTTGGTGAATACTTCGGTATTCCCATCCAAGGACGACTTCAACCTCCTCCCGTCGTCAACATCGATGGACGACTCTTTGATGTCAAGGAATATTATACCGACGATCTACAAGAGATTTACGAGGTAAGAATTTGTATCTTTGTATCCTTTTTGAAAGGAGCTTGTGTTTCGTTACATAAATTACATATGCATCTTCAACTATTAACTAGATTCATTCTACTTTACTATTGCCCTGTTTTGGTGCAAAACCTTGTGAAGAATTTGTATTTAATGCAAATGAGTATGATTTCTTTAGGAGTTTTTAAAGGGGACATAGAAGATATTAAGATGAGTATCTAAGTAGATTGCAATATCTCATTTTAGCTTAAAATGCTCTGTAGATTCCAGTCACATCATTAACAGAGTTAAAAGTTGAAGGTTTTGTAGCTTTCAGAGAGCCCTCCAGGAACATGATTGATTAAAAGGGATTGGCACACCTTAACATAGGTAGCTCAGTCATAGATCACATGACTTTTATTATATGTCATTTATTACCTACTTTGAAGTACGTTCATAACATCTTCCAAGAGGAAAATGACTATTTTACAAGCTGAGGAGAATTCTCTTCTCAATTTCCTGGCAGACACCTTTTCCCAAAGTAGACGAACCTTCCATACCACTGGAGACGTATGAACTGGCGAAGAGACTCATCCTGCACTTTGATGACATGGAGAGGGAAGAGCAAGGGTGAGTATGGGTAGTAGACCTACTCCCCGGTCACATGAGTGTATGATCCACCTGTTTTAGTATAAAACCATACCCCGCAATATATTTCAGGAACTATGAATGTATGATACAAGATGGCAGTTGGAAGGCTTTGACACTTGTTTGTAATGTTTTGCCAGAACTGGATTACTGACCAATTATAACTGAAACACCAAAATCAATGTTTTGTAAAAATGTAAATTGCATTGTTGTAAGTTTGATGTCAGAATATGAGGATCAGGATTGATTGTAACAACAGTATTTATGCATATGTCGAAGGATCGGAAAGTTCATGTACATTGATCATATTGATTTTTCAAGGTCTGATCTCTTCTTTTCAATTGTGATTTATTTCTTTTCTTTCAGAATAATTGATGGTTCATTACCAAAGGAGAGAGGTTCTGTATTGGTTTTTCTGCCAGGTATGAATCAAAATATTCAGCATTTCATTTTGTTTTATATATTAAGGTGAAGGTCTTGTCATCAGATTTAGTAAGTGAAGGTTTTTTTTTTCCAGGGTTATTATCAAACAGGCAAAACTAGAAATTGTTTCTTAAGCCTGCTTTAACCTTCCCTGTATTGCTCATCTCTAGATTTTTAACCTTTATTTAAAACCTAGTTAAAACTTAAGTCCTGTTTTGTTTGTCATTTTGAGCTCAAAATATTAAAACTTGGCAGTAGACTTTATTCATCACAAAGTTGTGTAAATGCGCTCTATAAAGTATTTCATCATGGTTTGCAGCAAATTTGAACTATAGTTTTCATTGATACATCCCTTTTTTGCTACATGATTTGGAAGGATGTTAATTTTTATCAACTGCTAATATCTGTTTATTGAGACTGTTTATAACTGTTATTAATTTCACTGACCTTCTGTCTTTATTTGTTTCTTTTCATTTTTGTGAAGGATTGCATGAGATTTCAACTCTGGATAAACACATAACTGGTGATTCCAACAGGAACAGGTCAGTAACATTCTTTCCTTGCCAACAAATACTTCACTTTCTGTGGCAATTCTTTCTGAGCTGTTTTCTACTTTTAAGATATATTTTGGCAAACCTTAGTCTTGTACATGGTAATAGAGAATCAGTAATGTATGTATATGTATGTATATGCACTCTGAATTCAAAACATGTGTTTCAGTCAATATTACGAATTAATACAACGGTTGGTCAAATGTTGTGGAATGTACTGTGACTTCTGAATCGCAACCCCAGGCAATAATACGGTTAACTTGTATTGACATCAAATTTAGCACGGAATAGCTCAGTTTTTGTAGCACACAAATTATTTTGTTACATGGTCATTGGTGTGAAATTTGTACTAGGACCAAATCTACTGATTTGTCGTGCAGCAACCTCTGGGTAACTTATTTAACTGTGTGGTGATGGCGTTTACATTAAAGGTTTATAGCAAAGACTAATGAATACCTGTTTTTCAAGTCGTGATTGTCTCTCTTTCTCCTCTCTTTCCTCTCATGATATTTCGTCTCATTTCCCTTCTTCTTTTGTGTCCTAAATTTACCTTTCACCTCTCTGAACTGTTTAGTTCTTCTCTTCAATAATCCTCACTGTGGAGGAAATATGTTCCTGTGTTCTACTCACCTTCATATCTTCATTTAGTGACAACAAGTATATCTTTATCAAAATGTCAGTAAAAATGAGAAATTGAAGTAAAGTTCAATATTTCAAATCAATTCTAGACTGTGGGTTCTGCCTCTACACTCATCGATCACGAACCAGGAGCAGGGGCAGGTATTCCGTAAAGCTCAGGAAACATTCCGTAAAATCATCTTAGCCACCAACATTGCCGAAAGTTCCATCACTGTACCCGATATCAAGTATGGTGAGTTTTAAATACAATAGTGTTGATTGCTCTATGCATTTGTATCTTTCTTTCATCCTGCCACAGTCCCACTTCATGCAACAAACTCCTTCTTATGTTATATTGCCAGTTTTCACACAAGACACTATCAATCAACGTAATATTTTGTGTACACCCCTATCTATGTTGAATGGTTTTGTTAGTAAGGATTGTACCTTTTTAATTTGTTTTCCAGTGATTGATTTCATGCTGACGAAGTGTATGGTGAGAGATTTAGAAACAAATTTCCAGTGTTTGAGGCTCAACTGGGCATCCAAAGCGAATGCTATCCAGAGAAGAGGTAAGATTTCAGCTAACTTTTTAGGGGTCTTTTTTTGTCACCCGTTTCAACCACGAAAGACTTTTGGACATCTTGACCTATCAGCAGTACCATTCATTGTTTCTCATTGTTTGACGATGCTTCGTTTGTTAAGTCAAATGTTTCTTAAAGACATTTCTAGAAGTAAAAGTAAGGTTTGAAAAGAGAATATTGTAAAAGACCATTAACAAAATTCAGAACCTTCTAAAGGTTGTGTTTGTGAAACATGGAGACAGTCAGAAGAATCAAATTGTTACCCTCCTCCATCTCCTCATCCTTTTAACCATAGAGCAAATACAGCTGTTGGGTTTACCTTCTATGTACATTATGTAACATTACCTTGTGTTGTTTCCATGCACAGGTAGAGCTGGTCGTGTATCTAATGGACGCTGCTATCGACTAGTGCGAAAGTACTTCTATAATACCTGCATCCAGGAGTATGGGATTCCAGAAATGTTGGTTAGTCGAAAAAATTCATTGGTCATAAGATTTTTTGCAGCATATAAAGAGGACATTAAGTTATTCCCTGTGGATAATATTAGGTATGTTTAACATATGTGCTAACATTTCTAAAATGTCATCCTTCATGGGGCATCAAGTCACTTTTTAATTCAAATGCAGCCTTAAAACTTGGAACATAAGATTGGTATATAAAAGAAGATTACATTTTATTGTATTGTTTTTGCAATGTCAAGTTGTTGTGTTATCATGCATTTTTCACTCTCATCCTGTATAAATAATTTGAAGTATTTTGTGTTGATTCTGAAAATCTCTTCCATAATCTTTTGCATATCATTATACAATACAGCTCATTAAGCAGTAACTGTGAAATGTTAAAATTGAAATAATGAAAGTCTGTTTGTGGCCACAGTAATATTTTATCATATTGGAATTGCATATGATCAATACCAAAATGAACAAAAATATTTTGTGTCACAACATTATCAGAATTTGAATAAAATTTAATGTCTAGGTTCAGGTCTGATCAAATAATATTAGGTACGTTTGTGAAGTTTCCAAATGAGCTAATGCATCAAAATTAAATGAAGAATCTTCATAATTTTTCCAGTAGCAATCTGTCTATGCAGCTGTCACATTTTATTTTGTTAATTGTTCTCTCTCAGCGCTGTCCACTTGAACAGCTGGTACTACGAGTGAAGATTCTGGACCTTGGAGAACCGAAGGCTATCCTGGCCTTGGCTCTGGATCCACCAGACTTGGAACACATTGAAACTACCATTCTGCTTCTAAAGGAGGTAATCTCCCATAACAAGCCAGATAAATTCTGTCAAAGAGCATTTTTTGCCCCCAACAAATTAGAAAAGAAAAACATGTCAAAAATGTCAAAAATGTAAATTAAAAGATAATTGCAGAATGGACCGTCCCAAGGAAATGAATAATATTGAAGTATTTTATATCACAGCAATGAAACAAGTTAATATTTTGCTGCTTTTTGATGCAATGAGTTTCTTTTTTGTATATTCGTTAGGTTTTTAACTATAGCCTTTAGTTTCCCAGATTTTGAATTAAGCATTAAAGATAGTTTTTGCTGTCAGCCACTCTCATTGAGAATTAATGAATAATGTACTTACTGTTCTCTTAAAATGAAGAAATAATTTCAATGGAAAAAAGTTAACATTATTATTTGTAATTCCTTTTTTTGTAGGTCGGTGCCCTGACAACGGTTACCACAGAGGCCATGAACCCCCACGATGGGGAGTTGACATTCCTGGGACGTATTCTGGCAGCTCTCCCAGTAGACGTGAAAATTGGCAAACTTATTGTAATGGGATATGTGTTTGGCTGCTTGAAGGAGTGTTTGATCATTGGTGAGCCTACAGATGTTTGTTTTTGAAACTATGATGAAATAACATAAAGTTTCACATAAAGCAAGATTGAGCTATCCTATGTGAATGAATATTGCTCCTATAAGATATTTTGGAATTAAATACAGATGGCAACTGTGGATAAAGTTTCAATGAAAACAGCAAAATTGAAAGAGAAGAAAACATGTCACTGTGGTACTTACTACCTAAATGACATCACACATAATTGCAAATATTAATCTTAGTATTTTTTTTTGGTCGTAAAGAAGAACTGTATATTTAAGACTTTGTGTGAGCTTGGTTACGTAAGAAAAACTTAGAAATGAAAGTCAGTCTCAGCATAACTTCAAATATGATACTGGTCATGATATTTTACTAGAGTGTGAGCTACTGATTTACAACTAGTCACATGTTAACCTGACAACATCAAATCCTGGCCATGGTCCTTTACAATAATGCAATATGTGAAACACAACTTGTGCAGCCATTGATCAGGGGCGGACTTAGATCCCAGGTATTCAAACTGGTGGTCCCAAACACTTTGCAGGGTCACCAAAAGGATTTAATTGGTGTGCCAAAATATCGGAAAAAGAAAAGAAAGAAATTTGCCGATATTTGTCGAAAGAAATGGAAATATCTTGATCATAAACTATTTTTGTCAAAAGTTGCAAAATACATGATCACTATTTTGCAACTAAGCACCCTTAATTGTATATTAGTTTCAAAGTGTCCACTTAGGGCCCTTTCTCCAGACCACAACATTCATTACTGGTGGGTTGCCAAGGTGATACAGGTGAAAAGTAAAAATTGTTAATAACATTGGACAACATGATTATGATCAATTATCACTTTTTTGTTGCCTTGTTTTCCTTCTTTTTGTAGGTGCCTCCCTGTCTCTGAAAAGTTTCTTCACCTCTCCATATGGCAGACATCTGGAAGCTTATAAGTAAGAATATAATATTTCACCTCAAATTATGTTTAGTTCATTACAGGATATTCATGTTTTTCTCAGACTAAAGCTCTGATGCGATACTTAAAAACATTTGGTATTTTGTTCATCTTTTAATTTAACCACTTAATTTGATAGCCTTTTTGCATATTTGAAATGGGGAATTCAAACACACATTGATATCCCGTAACATCTTCTTCCTGTGAATATTATAATTTTGATATTTCTCTAGTCAGCATATTGAGTAATGTCATTCTTCACATTTATCCCTTTCATTTATAATGCTTCCATCCACAGAGCACGGATGAGGTGGGCCAACGGTTCCTTCAGTGACCCCATAGCCATTCTCAATGGATACCTGCAATGGGAACACAGTAACCAATCTGGGATGTTTCTCAGGAGCCGAAATGTATGTACCAAAGTTCAAATTTAACAGCTTTTAAAATTATAACTAATTATAAGCTAATGAGTGATGGAACATATCCTAACAGATAAAAAGAATTGGGAAATCTAGAACTTAATTTTATTTTTTATTTTCTTTTCTCCCGACAGAGTGAGAAAGATTGGTGTCGTAAGAATATGATTGAGATGACCACCATCAGAGAGGTGAGACTCTGTCAGTCATTATATTTAATATCAAATAGTTTGATAGGATACCAGAACGAGTTACTAAAGGTTTCTGTCAGTGGATACTTGATATGAGAACACATTAAACCAATCAGAGAATGTTTCTCTGGAGCCGAGATGTACTGGTGTTCCCGGTGAGAATGCATTAACCAATCATAGAACGTTTCTCTGGAGTCAAGATGTATGTACTGGTGTTCCCAAAGGTGTCTGTATTCCATCATAGTGTTGCATACATATCTGAACAACACCACTCATGGTTATTGCTGTATGTGTGTGCAGAGAATAATCTAGTATTTCCTTTTTGTATCATGGTTTTGAGGTTTATGATATTTCTCTGCGTAACATACTGAAAATGATTATCTCCTGTGTGCAAACAAATAGCTCTAAATATTTGCAATTGTGTAACAATTTGCTCGTTTATGTTTCACATTTTGTTTCTACGAGATGACGGATGAATTATTCCCTGGTGTGTAGTTCCATTCATGTTTATGACAGTGTTAGTACACTGTCCCTATTATGTTCTAGTGTTTTCTAGATGGAAGTAACAGTATCCAATATCTATTGTCTCTCATTACTTTATTTGCATACAATGCTTTCTTTGGTTGCAGGTTGCAAAGCTGATTGGTGAATTGAGTGACCGGCTCAAGAATTTCAACATCTCTCTTCCGAGAGAGAATCCTAGGAACAAAACAGAGGCTGACCAGATGGAAGACATGATGGTTTTAAAAGTTAATATCCTCTCCTTTTTACTTGATTTGACATCTTCCTTATCAAAATCCTATTGTAAACTATCAATAGTAATAACCACTTGAAATATGTAATTGCTTCTCCTTATACCGATGTTTACTGATCTAACCTATTTATATATTAATATCAAACCTAATTTGTTTATAACTGTTGACTGTACTGGCTGATAGTAGGTATACGTTGTTCCCTGAAGGTTGTGCACACAGTTTATCGGGAACATTAAAACTTAAATATAGTATATTAGAACATGTTCTGAACATTTTGTTCATGTCGACCGCATATTATTTTCTTTCTGTCACACTTTGTTCTGTGAATGGTGTCAACTTTGCCCTAGTGACATCTCTTGTTGAAATATATAGAAAGTGTTTGCTGATGTTGAATGTGTACCCAAATAAATTGTAAGACATGTATGATGTTAGATGGCTTCATTGAACATTTTCTCCCTACAAAGTTGAAGTTTTGTAACACTTTAATACATGTTGCTTTCTGGTGCTACTGTATGTATTCTCATTAAGTCTCTATATGTAAGACATAGAGTTGTGTGGTACTATGTACACTAATTAATTATCCCTTTTGTCTTACCATATAGATGGTGTTGTCTGGTGCTATGTATCCTAATTAATTATCCCTTTTGTCTTACAATATAGATGGTGTTGTCTGGTGCTATGTACGCTAATTAATTACCCTTTTGTCTTACTTTATAGATGGTGTTTTCTGGTGCTATGTACGCTAATTAATTACCATTTTGTCTTACTATATAGATGGTGTTGTCTGGTGCTATGTATCCTAATTAATTACCCTTTTGTCTTACTTATAGATGGTGTTGTCTGGTGCTATGTATGCTAATTAATTATTCTTTTGTCTTACTATATAGATGGTGTTGTCTGGTGCTATGTATGCTAATTAATTATCCTTTCATCTTACTATATATAGATGGTGTTGTCTGGTGCTATGTATCCTAATTAATTACCCTTTTGTCTTACTATATAGATGGTGTTGTCTGGTGCTATGTATGCTAATTAATTATCCTTTCATCTTACTATATATAGATGGTGTTGTCTGGTGCTATGTATACTAATTAATTGTCCCTTTTGTCTTACCATATAGATGGTGTTGTCTGGTGCTATGTATCCTAATTAATTACCCTTTTGTCTTACTATATAGATGGTGTTGTCTGGTGCTATGTATCCTAATTAATTACCCTTTTGTCTTACTATATAGATGGTGTTGTCTGGTGCTATGTATGCTAATTAATTATCCTTTTGTCTTACTATATAGATGGTGTTGTCTGGTGCTATGTATGCTAATTAATTATCCTTTCATCTTACTATATATAGATGGTGTTGTCTGGTGCTATGTATACTAATTAATTGTCCCTTTTGTCTTACCATATAGATGGTGTTGTCTGGTGCTATGTACACTAATTAATTATCCCTTTTGTCTTACCATATAGATGGTGTTGTCTGGTGCTATGTATCCTAATTAATTATCCCTTTTGTCTTACAATATAGATGGTGTTGTCTGGTGCTATGTACGCTAATTAATTATCCGTTTGTCTTACTTTATAGATGGTGTTGTCTGGTGCTATGTACCCTCATTAATTATCCCTTTTGTCTTACCATATAGATGGTGTTGTCTGGTGCTATGTATCCTAATTAATTACCCTTTTGTCTTACTATATAGATGGTGTTGTCTGGTGCTATGTATGCTAATTAATTACCCTTTTGTCTTACTATATAGATGGTGTTGTCTGGTGCTATGTATCCTAATTAATTATCCCTTTTGTCTTACTATATAGATGGTGTTGTCTGGTGCTATGTATGCTAATTAATTATCCTTTTGTCTTACTATATAGATGGTGTTGTCTGGTGCTA
>JAIPMN010009740.1:0-19841 GCA_020650975.1 Apostichopus californicus
AGTGTTGTAGCCAGGAGAAAGTGAGTGCTGGCTAATATGAAGGGAGTGGCGGCTAATTCGTCTGACGATGGCGAGAGAATCGTACTACAGTATTCTAAATTCTGATTCATTTTTGTATTTTGATTTCATTTAATACAAGATTCACTGATTTTTGTGACAGTCGGTAGGAGGCTTAAGTGGCGGTCGGTAGGATGCTGATTTACTCTGAGTGCCGGTCGGCAAGCACTAGTGGCGGTTACGCCCGACCGGCGCCGACCGGCATGGCTACAACACTGTATATATATATATATATATATATATATATATATATATAGTTATAATGGTTGATAAATTTAAAATGAAAATTTACAAGGTATCTTTGGAATCTTCAATCTCCTTCAGATCAAGATTAAAATGATTGAAATATGTTATTGTTTGCAAAGGGCGACACAAATGTCTAACTGATCTAATTATTGTTTACGTAAAAATTTACAATTTGGGATTCCATTTCTATGCTAACACTGAAACGTGCACGGATTATTCCCCAAGTTGGTGAAGAGACAATATGAAATAAATTAAAAATAATAAAATACAAACTCATCAATCAGGTGGTACAGTAAATTAATGAGGTCCCTGAGGCATGCCCCCTTCCCTCCGGTTACATCTATACATGGTTCCTCAGTCTCTCGATCAGTTTAGACCAATATGTTGTACATAAAAGCAAGATATTAAACACAAAATGTCCAGTACAGAGTAGAACTTCTGTGGAGGACTTTTTAAAACCATCCATGAGTTAGAAATACTCCTAACAGATTTATATGCAGGAATATAGTTCTTGTTAGTTATGCTCATCCGTTGACGCTAATAAAATTCATACACTGGAAAAATGTTCTAAGAAATCTATGGCTGCAACGGTAATTCGAACCAGTGACGTCTTGGTTACAAGTCCAGCGCTCAACCAACTGAGGAGCTATACATCCGTTAGTCCGTGGCGATCACTATATAGCCTTTTTATTTGCTGGGTTATACATGATAATTAACACTTCAACAAATGCGAAAAAACTCTGTTAAATAACTGAGCAGATTGACTAATGACAGACAGATTGCATGTATATCTCACCCACAAAGAAATAGGTCTGTGAGAGCATAGCAACGAGGCGGCCATTTTAGTTACAATCATATGACTGTGGCTGAGTACTGACCAATGATGAACTGGAGTTGTACTTTAATAATCAAGAATATTAAAGTAGTTTAGAGAATAATTAACAATAAATACCTTAACATCCTGCAACATTTTCAATTCCTAATAGTTACTTCTTCTTTATATGAATGTCAAAGTCATCAGAAAATAATAACAAAACCTTAAAAGTGAGGCAAGGTGTACAACGAACTATTTATGGAATGTTTTACATTTTAGTACATGAACAGCTTCAAGCATTTATCATAGAAAAGGCAAACAATCATTTGGGCTATTTTTGTATGAAACCTATACTCTGAAAGACTGTATCAGCTGGAAAGATGCCTTTGAATGGGTGGAGGAAAAGCAAACCGGGGGAGAAACTAGAGTAAGCGTGGGTCTTTGAAAACATGGTATGGCACCTTGTAATAACCTTCCCTTTGAAAACTCTTTAAAAAATAGAAAGTATGCAATTGGAATTATTGATCATAAAAATAGCTAAATCCTTTTGCAGACAACACAACCTCGGCTGACAAGGAGACCACTCTCTTGGATTGACATATCATCATAAATTAGTCCATAAATCTTAAGCTTTTAAACAAGAAATAGAAACCGTTTTACTGTGAAACATTAAACTAGATTCACAAAAGCTACCAGCAATAAGCTTATACTATGCAGCATAAACACACCTTTGCAAAGCCATAGTAACAGTTGTCTCTTCAAAAAGTGCATAAACCCTTTGAAGCACACACTTTTATCTTTTCTACTCAGGTATGAAATTCATCTTTATGGTTGAAGGGTTTTTACTGCATTATTACAGGAGTTGAGAGCATGAAACGTTGCATATTCATAAGATGTGAGTCATCTGTCTCACCTTGTGTGTGGGTAACTTTGCATTGATTCTGCCATTCTAATATGCAGTCATTTTTATCAGGTGATAAGGTATGTAAAGACCGAATCTTGGTTTAACTTTTTTATTCTTTAAAGATCAACCTACACCTTCTTATGACTCTTATTTTAGCCTATGAAAATGGGTCTGTTCACTTCACTTTTCCTTTCCTTTCCTTTCCTTTCCATCAAATAATTTCATATCTAGCAAATATTATTCCTGAACTTAAAAGGTTTCGTAAATCATTACCAAAGTTGATCTCTCAGTTACAAATGAAAATTTATGAATGATTTCTAGGCAAAACATAATTAAATGTTAGATTATCACACTAACGAGTTTATTGAAATTTGGGAGTGGGTGAGATAAAGAGGTGGAAAGTATTTATTGTAGAAGGGAAAGAGTTGTAAATCTTTGCAGCTGATTAAAACTATCTCCATAATCTACATAACATGCACATAATATGAAATCAATTTATGCACTAATAAACATGGAAATGGGTCAAGTTTGGAAGTAACTGCATGAAGGTGAGCATTAAAAGTAATTCTAAACAGGATGCATAAACCATCTCAGAAAGAAACATTGATACTACTTACATTCATGTAAATTGCTTACAGCACTAAACATAAAACTGCTTCACAAGAAGTAAGATATAAATACTTAAAAATAATGGCTTATCCAGGTGCAGCCTTGACTATAAGACACAAAGTCAATTCCTGTCTCTGAAGAAAAGTCTTAATTAGACCAGGCACTAAAACGTGATTGTTCAAAGTTAAGAAACGAAACTTGGGCACATATCTGATGTAAGACATACCAAGCACCAACAAATATCTGAAATTTAAGATCAGGCTTCCAGTACAGACAAAATTTCACACAGACGGACATGCAAATATACAGACAAACGTAGCGTGAAAGTCAGTAAGAGCACTTCAAGTGTTTTGACCAACTGCTATAAATTTATACATAATGCATATGCATATTATGCAAATAAGATAGTTCATCCCAACGTGCTGACTACATCATGCATACGTACAAACAAAAACACAAAGAGAAACAATAATTTATTACAAGGCTGGTATTTTTTAATATTTTTTTCTTTAAAGTACAGTTTGTACCTCACAAACCGTGACAAAGCACCACAGGTTAAAAAGGCTTCACATATTATCTGCGATCTTGCTTTATGAAATTGACTGTATGAAGATTTCAATGTACAAAACCTGATGATGATAATGATGATGGTGATCGTGATGATGATGGTGATGATCAAAATGTATCAAAACTTGTAAAAACAAAGTAAATATAAGAAATCAATTTCTGCTCGCTCTGCACAAGCCTAGGTCAACCCCAGCAGAAATGTTCCAAATGAGTTGCGCACTTGTTTGTGTTCACTATTAGCTCTGCTAGAAAACTCTACGAAAGATCCCAAAATCCAAACATCCTTAACCAAAAATAACACCATGGTTTGAGACTCTTTATCACTATATTACTTCATGAAATATTCTTATACCATCTTGCAAATGTAAGAATAAATAAAACCACTTATTAAAAGACACCAAGGTGACCTTAGGATAGGGAGGAAATGGGACCTAAAGGGGCATGTCCTTACCTCAATTTAACATAAATAAAATACTTCACTGAATATCGTATTAAAATTCAACATACTATTTCATCATGGATCTCATACACCTACTCCTTGTCAATTCAAAGGAAAGTGGGGAGGCCTAAGGCAACAAAATTGGTCTTTCACTTTTCAAAAGTTTCTGTATTTATCTTCTCTCCTTGTTCAGCCCATTTTTTAAACTTTTGGACAATATTTCCTAAAGGTCATCTTATTCTCATCATTGTTGAAGGTAGACGTTAGTCCGCCCAGCTAGTTTAAGCTACAGTTTCAAATTATTCAAGATGAATGTAAAGCAAGCATCTTCATTCGTATGCAAAGACGTTTAACACCTGCTCCTGACCGCATTGCCTTAATTAAACATGCGTGCAGCTGGTAAACACCAAGGCATGAAT
Source organism: Apostichopus californicus (assembly GCA_020650975.1). Classification (NCBI taxonomy): domain Eukaryota; kingdom Metazoa; phylum Echinodermata; class Holothuroidea; order Aspidochirotida; family Stichopodidae; genus Apostichopus; species Apostichopus californicus. Next base: position 4,056 of record JAIPMN010009740.1, read on the forward strand.
AAATTAACAATGCACTCTAGGAAGACATTACGAAGTGAGCACACAGAGAGCTAGGTACACCGAATTAACTCCAGATATTGAAACTTTTCGAATACAACTAGCTAGCATCTTAACCACCACTGCCTTCAAGATGATGTTTTGTCAGAAGAAAACGCTGACAATAGGTACAATGTGATCCCCTAAGTAGCAATATTTAAATTTGCTCTATTTTGGGACAAAACTTGACAATGGTAAGCTGTTTCTCTCTTACTTTAGGGGGCAAAAAGTTTTGAAATGGCTAAAAATATGGATATGACCAAGTTGTTTGTAAAACAAATCAAATTCACAACCTGACGGTGTTAACTGTGCAAGTATTTAAAAGATCTCGGCTTTTCATTTTATCTTCTTCTTCTGCTTCTTCTTCTTCTTCGTCTTCTTCTTTCTTAAAATCCAAACTTTGGTTCAGTAATTTGATAAAAAATGATTATCACCAAGTTTTGCATGCAAGCATGCTAAAAACCAACACACCGTTTAGTCCCTGCTATATAAACACCATTGAATACTCATGCATTGCTTTCAATCCACTCGGGTAGGAAAGAGGAGGAAACACTCCCTAGGCGGTGGAAGATCATGTAGGTCAGGCCTACCCCTCAATGTATCCTCATGTTAGAGTTTGAAGAGGGCATTGTTACTAAGTCGTTCCAAACTTGTATCATGTTATCGAGCCCGAACAAGTAACCGTCCTCCAGATTTTCTCCTTCCCTCCAAGGTTCTCTGTGATTGTTGAATTGGTTCTCGGGTAATGGCGTTGTTTTGCCAAAGTCTATCATCCATACCGATGCCTTGCCTGATTTATCGTGAACGAACAGTAAAGAACTTCCGATTACCTGTAAAAGATTTAAAAACAAAAATGAAGACTAAAAATAAATGGATACCTTGCAATTGACTAAGCTGCTGCTTGTTACGATTAAATAAAGTGACTGCAATCAAGAAAATGTTCATGTCATTTTTGCCATTATGCTTTGCTCTGAGCTGTCAGTAATGCAAGCCATCACTCGAGCAGGACCTAAAAAGTTGACATTTGACTTTTCTCTGTATCTCTTTTATCTTGTGTAAAATCGAATATTTTTCAAATTGTCATCAATGCTTGAATTCTCTAATGAGAAAATTTGGTGAAGCGTTAACAACAGATTCTACCCTGAAAAAGGGAAAAAATTTCCCCAGGGTATGACTTTTACTATCTACGTCTATGATTGATTTAAATCCAGGGTTAATGTTATAATGTATCATTACATCTCCTGATGCAAGCCTAGATGGCAATGTCAAACAGACTTTTAAACACAATACCCAGAGTTGCTGGTAGTTTAACATTGAAGCATCCTTCAGTTGTTGATGTACGAGACACATTAATATCCATTATACTATCTAGATATTATATAATATCTAGATACTGATGCAATACTGTACCTGCCTTGAAATAAGAATACAGTTTCGCTCCTCAAATCTATTGCTTTCCATATTGCCAAGAAAATTTTCAAACCCCTTATTTAGTACATTTAGAACATTAACTTGATTCAGCAATTGTTTAGACTTGATGATGCTTTGTATGATGGACAAAACAAGAAGATTCAGTGACTGCCAAGTGCAAAACATACAATATTATGTCTTACTGATGAGATAGCTATGTATGATGTGGGCAGATATGGCTGGTCATGGATTAGCAACTTCATTGAGATGGTTCAATAGGTGGGGGAGGGGGGAGGGGTGATGGGCAGTGGCAAGATGCTCTCCCTTATTATTACTACAGTTTGGTTTATATTCAATAGTTTGTCCTTAAAACTTGGCATGTTTGAAATGTGTGAGGGCAAGTTCGATGTTCAGGCCTCCTAAAAGCATCTTTTTGCATCAAATTTCTCTTCTTTGGATAAACAAGGTGTATCTTACAAAAGGAACAATGGCTTCAGAACTTCAATCTGTGATGACAAATCACTTGGCAATATATGCTTATCAGACTTTTTTGCATTTACTACAGAGTTCCTGTGACAAATCCTGCACAACATCCCATTTAGTGTTAACTTAAGTCTAGGGTGGCATGTCTGGTGAATGCTAACCAGTTAAAACCATTGAAAATATAGATTTAGTGAGAGAAGCAAATACAGGTTTGAAAATATAAGATACAAACCTAATTTATACTTTTTAATTTTGAAATATATCCTCAGAGTATAATATCATACTCATTTTGAGCTAGAAATAACTTCATTTCTTGCAAAAGTAAAGGACCTTGCAGATCCATAGGTAGTGGTAAGAACACCTTTAGTGCATGAAGCTTGGGCTGGTTATTTGGTTTGCTTTTCAATCACAACAACTTTGCTATTATGTGTATTCTATTAGCATAACCACATAAAAGAACAATAACAAATAAACAATAACACACAACAATTCCTCTATGTAAGTTAGTTTAGGCCTTTAGGAGTTAGGCTTTCTCAAGGTATAATTATCCAAGGTGAAGTGAGTTTGTGTTGGTTAGGCTGGTAGGCTAAACATTGATATCTGAAGAATCAAGGGCATTTCTGCTGGTAGTAAACATCTGTTGTAATAATTATGTAAGAAAAAGATGAACCAGGTTCTTTATGCTAATATATTTCCGTGGCAGCAGAAGTTGCCAAAACAACCAGCTACCATTAAAACTAAGTGCATTATACTGATAATATAGAGTGCATCCAATGAGACGTGAACTATGAATTATGAAATGAAAGCAGCTACTCTTAATGAATAAAGTCATATTTTTGTCACCTCATGCGATTTAAAGAACTGCGATGCTTCCATGGTAGCTCGGATGATGATGAGTTTCTTGACATATTTATCCCTGATGTCTAGATCGCCCTCTATAAATGAGTTGAAACACTCGCTGACTTCCTCTCTGTCGTGTACTTTGTAATACTTCTTATTAGAATGCCCCTCACCCTTCTGTATGTCAAAGCAAAGAGGAAAAAGTTTCAAAGATACAATTTCTGTCTTCATTATTATAATTGCTTCAGGTTTTTTTTTGGGAGGGGGAGGGGAGGGGGGCAAATGTGAGGGAGGAGGGCAAATTGCTACAAGTGCAGTAATGGAAAACATTCCTTGTTAATTATTCAGTAAATGTTTCCCATTTTTGTTTCTATAGAAACAACTGACAGAGATGTCAAGCCAGAAGCAATTTACATCTGTGTCTACCATGCTACGATTGTCAGCAGTCGTTGGTCGCATCTGATCTATCTCCAAGCCTAGAGTCTACTCCACAATGCTACTACTGTCATCAGTCAAAGGTTGCATTTGATCTATCTCCTAGCCTAGAGTCTACTCCACAATGCTATGATTGTCATCAGTCGAAGGTTGCATTTGATCTATATCCAAGCCTAGAGTCTACTCCACAATGCTATGATTGTCATCAGTCGAAGGTTGCATTTGATCTATATCCTAACCTAGAGTCTACTCCACAATGCTACGATTGTCATCAGTCGAAGGTTGCATTTGATCTATTTCCCAGCCTAGAGTCTACTCCACAATGCTACTATTGTCATCAGTCGTAGGTTGCATTTGATCTATCTCCTAGCCTAGAGTCTACTCCACAATGCTGATTGTCATCAGTCAAAGGTTGCATCTGATCTATCTCAGTCTAGAGTCTACTCCACAATGATATGACCGTCATCTGTCGAAGGTTGCATTTGATCTATCTCCCAGCCTAGAGTCTAATCCACAATGCTATGATTGTCATCAGTCGAAGGTTGCATTTTATCTATCTCCTAGCCTAGAGTCTACTCCACAATGCTACTATTGTCATCAGTCGTAGGTTGCATTTGATCTATCTCCCAGCCTAGAGTCTACTCCACAATGATCTGTCATCAGTCGAAGGTTGCATTTGATCTATCCTCCAGCCTAGAGTCTACTCCACAATGCTATGATTGTCATCAGTCAAAGGTTGCATCTGATCTATCTCAGTCTAGAGTCTACTCCACAATGATATGACTGTCATCTGTCGAATGTTGCATTTGATCTATCTCCCAGCCTAGAGTCTACTCCACAATGCTATCATAGTAATTAGCCCAAGCTGTATCTTGTCCATCCCCCAATCCTACCTACTATACCTCAATGTAATCTATAGGGCATTGTTCACACCTCACACTTGACAGATCAAACACCTCTGTACTGAGATGGCCATAGTCAATGCTTTCAATTTTACAACACAATTTGAGTTTTTCTCTGCTGGTTTTGGAGCAATTACTTTCATAATATTTAAATAACCTTGTCTTCTTTGTCTTCCAAATGTCTAATCAGTGACACATTTTTTAATGAATTTCAGTACTGCCGAGCAATGGTTTGGTTTCTTTCAATTTATAGTTCCATTAAGGTAATGGAGGGGGGGGGGGAGGGGGTAGTTGGAGGAGAAGATCTATCTATTTCTGTACATTAATAAAACTTATGTTTCTTACTAGAAATGAAGAAGGCGCAATATATTAAATGGTGAACCTTGTATTAGCTGTAATTACCAAAGTACCACAAGGACGTATATCTGTTCAGAAATAAATTAAAGCCTTTATGACATTAAGTGTAGGTGAAAAAACACATTAAGTGGACTTTTGAAGTCTAACATTTCAAATGGCCAGTACCGTTGTATTTCAGAGATAAAATTGTAATATCAGATATTTTTAATAAAATTTATAAAGCAACAATGTCATTTGTATTGTATTTTTAGATACAACTTAATTCACACTCAAAGTAGTTTTACATTAAGTCTTCAACAAACACAATTGTTCAATGCTATATATTTTCCCTGCATTTTCTTTATTTTTATTGTTCATAGTATGATGGCAACCATCTTCACAGATCCTTCCAGTTATATGCCTATGCTACTGTACATTTATACATTTCATTCCTGTGCCTTATATTGCTTAGTCATCACATCATGTTTATAATACTCAGATAACACATATATTTATGTAAAGCTAGCTCTGGAGACCAGGATATTGTTTAACCCCCCCCACCCCCCCCCCAAGTAAGCAATGCCATAACCTGTAGTTTGATTCAGGTGGGGCCGGTTATAGAGGGCACACAGTGTTAAAAGGTTACCAGTTCATTCTAGGCACGGTAGAACGAGAGTGCTAAGGTTGTGGGGAGACAGGTAAGCGAGGAACAAAGTAAATACATAAATGTCCTGGTTGTTATTACCTTTATCCCCTCGATCCTGAAGCCTAGTGTAGCCGAGGAGCTGACATGTTCCCGCCACTGCATGTAACGTGGTTTGGTTATTGCTCTCTGCTTGTTCTCCTCCTCTGTTGGTGCGCTGGCATCGATGCAAATCATCTTTTCATAGAGATCCTGAAAAATGTTAAAAATACATAAAGGTATGATATCCTTGGTTACATAATAATCAGCAATTAGTTTTATGATGCTGAAGTGACCACAAATGTGGGAGAAACCCACAAGGTCTTATGGATTACAACTTACCCATGTCAGGTGGCTTTCAATTCAATATTAATTCAACAACAATACATTGGGTCTGCAAGGTACTGTGCCACGCCTCTTACATGACCCCCCCCCCCCTCACTCCCCAGCAAAGAAACCGTTTTTCTTTGCCAAAAACTTAAAGGCTGGTTAAGTTCATTGTCAAGAGAGTACAAGGTTTGTATTCCGGTGGTCACTGGTTTGAATCTTCTAGTCAAGTATTTCTTCCCGCTTTCAAAATTAGCAAACAAAGTTTCGACAGTTACTAACATGGGGGAGTATTTTTTGCCCAGAAAATTTTAAGGAAAGCCCTGTGGGCACAAACCATCATGAAAATATTTCTTACATCTAAATCAATGTTTACCAAGAGTGAATTATGCGGAATGTTAATCATGTCAATAAAAATGAGGAAAACCTTTTCTTCAAAGACAAACCTCCAAAAATATGCCACTTACATAACAAAATAATTATAATAATAATCACCATACCATAAACACACACACACATACAAATTGAACAATGCATTTATTACCACAACTTAACCCCATTCTTCTGTACAACGATTGATTATTGTTTGATTTTAATGGAGATAACAATTTCAGTCAACTATCTTGAATAAACACTGATTAAATGCATGAGCAATTTTAATCTACAAGAAAGATCACGGTCAGCCAGAATTTACTGCTGCTGGGTATCGTACACAATGATAATAACTCAACTACGCACATTCTGGATGCTTTAATTATTCTACTACCTGTTACATGGTATATGAGATTATCCACAGATTAACGGTCAGCTAGACTACCGCCAGTGGGGATACTCTCTTAACTACCCATCATGCACCTCTGTATGTTGCAACTGGCAGTATACTAATATCCTTCAGATATGATCATGTACAGTGTAATCCACACATAATCTTATGCCTCTCAATCGAACTAAGAGATATCCATGGTTACAAGTATTTGGTTCTTCCTTATCAACAAGTTAATACTTTTAGAATCCAATATCTACAAACATAGATCACTACATTTGGCACGAGTTTGACATGTAGCATTGTTGGCATCATTTGCAAGTTATGCTGAACTTCACCACTCCTGGTTTCATATTTAAGTTTTTAAAGTGACAGATTAGGTTTCCAAATACCATCTCTTTCCTGGAGTATATAACCACCAGATTGTGACAAATTTCAATGCACGGTGCAGCTTTAAGCTGTTACATACGTCACTTAGTTGTTTGACTACCAACAGCATCGGTGTTGTTCAAACAGTGAAGATATTGGTAAACCACAGTTTATTTACATAGGGAATATTAAATAGCTAAAAACACAATCAGCCACTTTGACAGTACTAACCCTGTAGCCATGGTAACCAGGGTATGAGATTCTGATGTAATACACCATACATTCCAAGAGACTGTATGATTACATTCTGCTTCCCACCACATTAAGTTAATACCACTTTCTACTTATCTATGAAATTTGTTTTTCTCCTTTTCCAAAAATCTCATCATTCTTATATACTGTACTGAGTAAACAACATCCATGACAAAAAGAATGTTAGCATACTACATGCTCCATGTTTGCTTTGTAACATAAGTCTTTTCAAAGACGTAGAGACATTCTACTGTGAATTTCATTGGCAGAAGCTCACAATGTGTGTGTTCAAGTGTATTGATCAAGAGATAACATCACGATTCAAACAGGGAGAGATTGATTTTGAAAGTCAACAATAGTTGTGCCACTTTGATTCTACCAGCTAGCTACATGGTGGCTTTTATCTAAGTCACAATTTATGGCGTAAAGGCAGATAAAACGCCATCAAATTGCGACGCTAGTTCAACGTAATGAAACGGTTAAGTGCAGCGCTTTTGTTAAATAATCATAAATAACATTTACTTAGCACCTAATACAAATGTTTCTAAGTGCTTAACAAAGCAAAATAGAAACGAAGCAAACAAACACTAAGAAGAAAAAAGAAGCATTTTAAGCTGTCTTTTGAAACTTTTAAGTGTGGGAAAGAGTCACGCACACGGATCTGGAGTTCATTCCAAAGGGCAGGTGCCGCAACAGAAAATGCACGATCGCCATAGCGATATGAACATATGACTGACTGTTGACTTAAGTGGGTACTTTGCATTATATATGTGTACAGTGGTTGTATTAATATGGACCAGCTACACCCACTCATCTACCTCCATAGTTTCAAGAAAAATTGAAATAATCGTTAAGTCTTGCATGAATACATGGATTTTGTGTTGTTATTACTTCCTTTAGGAATTGCTAACCCTTACCACCAGATATTCCCCATTTTTGATGTCATCCATCATATTACCAGTTGAATACATCTCATTATGTATTTATTTTATTGGGGGGGAGGAGGGGGGAGATGCTGGAGGAGGGGTGGAGTTTACTAGTAAATCTGACACCACTGAAGTTACTATCAATTCATCTATAAAGGGCCGTTCACCGGGAATAAAACTGTTTACCATGTACTTATGTCAATGATTGGTCTTATCATGGTCATTGTCATGAGTATCCAAACAGGTGATATGTATATTTGACTTTAGATTATCATCATACCCATACAACCTTTACGAATGATATGATAGTTAAAATAAGTGATATCGGATCTTTGATACCATCATATCCACACAACCCTTATTAACGCTATGATAGTTACAATAAATGATATCAGATGTTTTGTATCATCATATCTTTGATATCAGGTTTTCCATCCTTAACTTCTTATACTTACATGTCTTAGCTTAGTCTTTTCCTTGGCTTTCTTCAATTCTTCTTCTAAATATGTCCTGCAATTAAACACAAAACAAGGTCATTACTAGAGCATGAATTTCGACAAGCATCAACGAACACAGAGATGAAACCAGAGGCATGTCGTAAGTTTCCTCAAAAGTTACTATGAAATAATATCACAATTATGCCAATGTCATAAAAGTATGCATACTTAATAATATAATAATGCACAAAGACACATTGAGGCAGGACCAAACGTTACCCTCCCCCAACCCTCTCCCCCCACCCCCCCTAGCTATTACGCTATGGAAGTCAAGATATTAACTTCCTCTTGTGTTTTGTTATGGAGAGTAGTAAACAAATGGTAAATGTTATGAGACAACACTGTCAACATGTACATGGTTATTGCTAAGGTGAGAAAATTGGGGAGGGAGTGGGAAAGGGGGAGGTAGGATGGGGGAAGGTAGTATGGGGCAGGTAAGAGAAAAGAAAAGATAACTGCTAACAAACCTTGTTCCCATCTTGCAGTCCATAACTGATGGATTATCGAACTCTTCCAGAAGGTCTTGCATTTGAACATACCCTGTGACGATTATTAAGGATCTAATAAAGAGGTGGAATCATTTGATAGTTTATGCAAAGTTAAAACTCCTACAGTTTTTAAGCTCAATTTACACCTGAAAAAAAAAAAAAAAAAAACCCAAAGCAAACCAAAACTCAGACAACGATTACTGATAATGCTGCAAATCTTCAACAACTGTCCTTAAAATCCTTCATTTTTAAAGTGTCTTCATACGTCCACTAAATTTGACTATTTGTATTTTTCTATCAAACTGTTACTTGGTGATTAGTACTATTCGATTTCACCTGTATTTTATGTTTATATTTCAGTTATAATGTTTTTTCAGTTATAAGTTAACAGTTATAATGTTTATTTTTTCATGATCAGATAAAAGGATACTCTCTGTTTCTTTGTCTACTATTCCTTTATATTCAGGTATGTATGGTCGCAGTACATCATTCATGAATCCCTTCAGAGCTTTCTCTTCCTTTTCGCAGTATTTCTTCAAGATTGTCCCACATTCTCCAGCTTTGAAACTACCTATAACATAAACAGACAGACAAAAACAAAAATATAAATAAAAAGATTTCAGAAATGATTTATAAAACAGGAGGAACCTGACTCTACGAAACATTTTGAGATCAGCATGTTATAGTAACACACCTGAATGACATCACTCTTCAGTATATATAATCCAGGTTCTTAATAAAAACTCAACGACACCAACACCAATGTAAAGATACTGGGTATATTAACAGTTATAATTAGTCAAGCTTGTGAAACTTGAAGCTTGTTTTCCACAAATTTTCTGGGAATAAATTTTTGTTAAGGCAAAAGGATCGATTTTAATGTGAATTTACAAAAAATTGGATTTGCCTTCAGATTGTAAAGCTGCAATGTGAGTTAGACTTTAACTTTGTATTATTCTATCCAAATCATGTAACATTCACACAAAAATTCCCAAAACCTACAAAGTTTGGGTATTTATCAAGCAAACCGAAGCAGCCACTGTAAGTCTGAAGGGCACATCCAAGGAATGAAATATTTCATCTTCTATAAACACTAAACACAAGCGAATCAATGTGTTGGATTGTATGAAAAATCGAAAAAAAATATGAAGGTTATGATTTCCACTCGACAGGGCTCATATTTTTTTTTTTTTTCTGATCTTTGTGTTTTTATATAGTCCATAGATCTATATGTGTTTGCTGCATGAATTACCAAGTGATAGACACATGCAGTATCTATATATGGAAAACTATTGATTTCTGCTGGAAAAGTGAATTACTGTACCAAGTGTGACGGCAGTGTCTTAAAATGTCATGGCCTTTTTTATTCCATTTCTCTATCCGTTTCTATCATTTTTGCCCCTTCCTTTTTTTCTTTTTTCTTTCTTTTTTTTTCTAGTTGGATCTTTTTTTGTGATGTATGTCTTCCAAGCCGAGGAGATCATTTCAATATATAAAGTTCTGCTAACATATCCAACCTTAGAAATGCCAGCCAAAGGTTCATTATCATCAAAATAATTCCATTTCACAAGTACATGGTATAATAATTGTAACTGTTCACACCTTCCAAATCCTCCCCAAAGGAGTACTAAAATGATCAACTTCCGTTCACTAGATACTCACTTATCCATTAATAACCAAGTTGGTATAAATGCTTTCAACCTGGGGCAGTTCCTTGTAGCATAAAACCCCAATAATCTAAATGTGTGTTAAAAGCTTTTCTTGCTTCTGACGTCAGGAAGCTCTTAATTCAGCGATTATGAAAGAAAACCACCGGTAAAAGATTCATGCCTTGAGTGAATCTCGCAGAAATTGAGCATCAGAAGGTCAAAATGGGTCTTTTTTCCCCTATCCATCTATCATTTTAGTTTAACATTCAATTTGGATGTGTGAACATGTTGTAATATTCATGAAAATCCCCGTATTCTGGACTTAAATACATGTGCTGGTTATTAAGAGAGTTGACAGGATGGGGGGGGGGGTCCAAAATTGGAGACGCTGAAACCTTTTTCAGAGCTTTGTTTTGTGTGACAATTTATCCGTACATGCTACGTATTGAGATAAAAACTGACGTCATGGCAACCATCATGAGCTAGACAACTTTACTAGGAAACAATCATTTGAAAAAGAAGAGGGTTACTATATCCCGTTAATTAGGATAGTAAATTGTATCATAATTTAAACCCATTACTTAGCTGTTTGATATAGTGGGAGGAGGTTCCTGGAAGTCAGTAAGAAGCTAAGTAACATATGGCGAAGAAGAGTTCAATTTAATTGACCATTATTATCACATGTCAAACGTCATAAAGCTTCAAACAGCTTGCAGCCATTTGGTAAACTCCCAATTCGGGAATAAATTGTCACGTCCCTTCTTTAGTATAAGTAAGCAAGAGGAATGAATTGCATTTAAGATCCTCCCATCATCCTCCACACCCCCCCCCCCTCCCCCTTTCCACTTTTAGTAACGTATTACAGTATTGGCTCTTTTTTGCTATTCTTTTTTCTTCACTTCCTAGCCCTGCAATGTGGTCGAGTGTGTTTTCAATACTGTAAAACTATAATTTTCACAAATCCCACAATTAACATTTAAGTAACTTCAGCATGACCTCCAAGTGACTTTTCAAAATTGAATACAATTAACGTTGGTTCTCGAAAGTACATGTTAAAATAGTATGAGGCTATGAAATATGAATACTTTGAAGCCAATGTGTACTTTTTATATCTCAGCTGATTGGGTTTGTTCATCAATTAATGGAAGCTTTTACCAACACCTGCCAGCCTAGCAGTGCCAGGGTTATTTATGCACCGATAGAGTATTCATTGGTTATTTGTTTTTAAATTCATTTCATTAAGTACGATCAATCACATACATGTATGCAGAGTCTTCCTTCAGTACTTGAAATGACACTCGACTAGTCACTCTAATGCACTCCTATGGAAGTCAACTGTCGAATATTACTGAATATTAACAAAGATCAATGCTAAAAAGGTCTAATTCTTATATCATTCTCAACTTGAACGACATGCAAATGTTCTATAAAGCGGTTTTTACCTTGATGGCCAGCAATTTGAACCCATGGATACTTCTTCTTGAATGACTGTATGAAAGGTGACCAGTGAACGACTTTTCGGATCTTTCCCCATGATACCGACTGCAAAGGAAGAAAAAAAAAAATCAGTTCATATGGCAACCACATATTTTCATAGTGCTTGACATTTCCATTATACCTGTGAAGGTTACATGTCAATTCAATATTTCCCCTTAGAGTTATAGCAAAAATTGATTTTCGATAAATTTAACCAATGACCTTTGGTTCAAGGGTCTTGCGAGACACACAGGTTCATCCTGGGGTACCTTCCCACCAAGTTTCAAGAAAATAGGCCCAGCTGTTTATGAGGACTTTTTGGCACAGAATTGGACACAAACACACAAAGACACCCACCCCAACACACACGGATACGTTTTGACCCCTCCCTAAGTCATGGACTTCCAGTCACCCTGGCATATCCCACCCCCTGAGAATAGCTACTCAAGAAAATTTATTATTACCATGGCAACTGTTGCTATGGCAGCTGACATAGCTGAATATGCCTAACTGGCAAAGGAACTACAATACTATCTCATCCTCCCTATGGGAATGATGAGATACCGGCCAATACAGACAACCTTTAAGTTACAAACCCCTTAATCTAGTAGTGTGTTCAGACAGTATGTACATGCTGATGTAGCATGCCACTGGTTCATGTTTAAATATGGTATCCATGTTTCTGATGTCTACTGTACGTAGTAGCTTTGAAGAAGGACGCATCATGAATTTATTTCATCACAGACACACATCTGGAAGCTGAGGCAACAAGTTTGACTCACATCACTAATATACGCTAGTATCAGCAACAACTGACAGACAGAGTTCATACAGAAAATACATTCATTTGTGAACGATGTGATGAAACATGAGTCATTCTAAAAATTTTAGAAACTTGAAAAGTTTGTGAACTTCCCCTTCCTTTCAAGTTTCAACCCCTCCGCAATCCTGGTAGAATTATAACAGTGACCATAGTCATTGACTTGAATACAGAGCTTAGGAAAAACTACCAGGAAGTCCTGAGAGGGACTGAGGGTCCTAGAAACTTTTGGTTAAAAGTTTTTAGATTTTTTTTAGAAATGTTTAGAAACTTGAAAATTTTGTGAACTTCCCCTTCCATTCAACCCCCTCCGCAATCCTGGTAGAATTATAACAGCGACCATAGTCGTTGACTTGAATGCAGAGCTTAAGGGAACTACCAGGAAGTACTGAGAGGGACTGAGGGTCCTAGGAACTTTTGGTTAAAATTGTTTAAATTTTTTTGTAGAAATGTTTAGAAACTTGAAAATTTTGTGAACTTCCCCTTCCATTCAACCCCCTCCTCAATCCTGGTAGAATTATAACAGTGACCATAGTCGTTGACTTGAATGCAGAGCTTAGGAAAAACTACCAGGAAGTACTAAAACTCAACCTTGATATGAAGTGATTCTTCAATTCTTACACGACACACTTGAACAACAATACAGGGACTGAGGGTCCTAGGAACGTTTGGTTAAAAGGGAACTTTGTGACTTTGGTAACAATTGTCATTCAATTTTACCACACTTAACAACTAACCCTTAAAAATAACATAACAACAGAAGAAAATAAGACAATTATTTCTTAGTGCTTCCAAATGAACTGTAATGAGAGAGTTAACAAACTATATAGTGTTCGAACGATAATCAGAATCGGAATCGGGCCGATCATTGCATTATCGGAACATAATCGGAATCGGTAAAAATTATGTGGAATACCAGTTGTGTCATACCGATTATTCAAAAACATATGAAACATTAAAATAATTGACACCCTCTATACGTCTTTCTCAATGTAATTTCATCAAATTAGGCTGCCAGGGACCCCGATATTGCTTCCCTCGTGGCTAGAGACTTCATATTTCTCGGCACAGTTAGCATGGTAACAATACACTTCCTGCAAATTAACAAATGTGCTAGATAAGGCCTATGTTGAGTATCAAGGTTATGTTTAGGCATGAAATGTTCCGTAGTGCAGTATTTGATGCACTAATTTGTAATTTGATATTTCTTTTTCTCACAATTTGCAAAGGGCCATACTTCTTGCCCATCACCTCCCTTTTTACTGTGGACCCTCTTATCTCCCATTTTTTTTTTCAACCTTTCGATGTTTGCTGCAATGCCCTCAAAAATAATTTAATATCGGCAGAAATGCTGATATGCCTGGAATCCATAGCCGTCGCATTAGGCATAACACTAGGTTGTTACATTGTAAACAGATCTCGAAATACGGTCTACAATTTTGCTCAAACCAACTATGCACAAGTAAAAGTAAAAGTTTTCATGTGAAAAAACAATATTGGAGTAGTTTTTAGTTGTTATGATTTCTTTACAACAATCTGGTAACATTCTACAGTAATTATAAACAAGTTACGATGGTACCATTTGCAGTTCAGTTTAATAGGCCAAAGCTTACATTTTCTAATTGAACTTGAATGGAGTTAAATAGGTAACGTATTAGGATGATTAACTTCTAGTTCGTAACTCTTCTAATTGTTCATAAACGGAATAATACTAATAGTACAAAATAATGTCGGAATGTAAGAAGTATGTACTTAAAATTTACACTTTGGTAAAGATTGAAGATGGATGGTTTGTCTGAGATACTTTTTGAGATGGATATTTTGAGTAACTATTCTTAGCGCATTTCAAGCCATTAACAGGTGACATACACGTCGACGTGGTTAGGCCATTCGCTAAGCACAGTGCTTACTTGGTAGGATGTCATATTTTCTTTCCGCAAAACCCAGAGGTGCTTTGGTACACAGAAAAGGATACACTGGAGCCATTTTTACATTTAAGTACAATGAAAGAAAGGGAAACAGAGGAAAAGCACAACAATAATTGTTTCTATCACATGCTTTATTGCTGATTTCGTATAAACGGGATATTTTCTATTTATCAAATAATCGGATACTATACTATACTATACTATACTATACAATACTATACAATACTATACTATACAATACTATACTAAACTACACTATACAATACTATACTGTATACATTATAAAATACACAGAACCATCATATTTTCAGTGTATTATGGTAGCAAACCCAAACGTCCCTTCCCTAACTCCCATAACTCCCTACAGTAACTTCCTCCAAACCAGCTCAGTAATCTTGTACAATATGTAACCATTGTGGTACTAATTCTTACAATATTTTGGGGTAGTAAGTTTTGTTTGTAATTTCTCTTGTACTTGTCAAGTTTGATAATACATTCAAGCACATAGGTATACTTGAGATTTCTTACCTCCATGAGATCCATGTAACATAGTGCTGTACTCAGACAACAAGTTGTCGCCATTGCAATCCAAACTTGAAATACTGTAGAACTTTGTCTTGGTTGTAATAGGACATTCCTACTCTACTACCAACAACAACACTGTAAAACTAAAACCTGGTAAGTTTCGTGTCTTTATATTGCAACATAAGGAAATAAACAGTAATACACTTGAGTCACTGTTATTATGTGTATGCATTGTTTCCTGGTGTATTACACGAAAATGGAATTAGCGTTATGATGTCACACTTTATCAAGTTACCAAATGAAAACATACAATCAAATTCCCCTCTTAAGTAATCAAAAGCTAGTTTTTGTAAAGATTAGTGTGTTTGTGCATGTGTGTGTGTGTGTTTGACAAAACAGATATTGTAACTGGTAAAGTAACCCTTTGTGAAAATTAAAACTACAGTATTGAAGAAAATATCATGCATAGACCCTGGATGTGTGACCTGATTAATTCGCAGATGACATTGCAAGGTCCTAACTGTACCTCTTAAGATCTGTCCCAGGGGTTATACTCAACATCTACTCTCAGGGGAAACCATTCGCAAGGGGAAGAGGGGATTGAAGGGGGACGTGGATGGGAGGGGAAGAGGGGACAGGGAG
>JAIPMN010009741.1:6326-18517 GCA_020650975.1 Apostichopus californicus
GGGGGGGCAGTTGATATACTCATTGTCATCAAGTATTAAGTTACAAGTGCTATGGGTGAATGGATAAAGGTGGTGGAATTAGAAACAAAACTTAGCATCTGGAAACCTAGCATCTGGAAAGGTTGCGGGTGTGAGCTCTGGCCAGCTAAAATATGGTGGGTTTTTCCATGCGATCTTCTGAATTGTAGGAGAATCCAAAATGAGCTAAAACTATGCAAATGGATAGCCCACCAGACATAAAGTGTAAGTTATGAGCAGTTATGCTTCCCACACATGTGGCTGCTTAGCATTTTGAAATAACTCCATTCGAGGCCAATATTACAAACATTCTTGTTACAGTACATGAGTAAATAAGTGTTACATATCTGGCATATTTAATCAAACCAGTGATTAATTTTATTTCTACCAGCTGTGTCTCTATTTAATGTCTGTCTGACTTTGTCTCTATTTAATATCTGTCTGTCTGTTTTTGTTTCTCACAGAATATTGACGGTCCTCATCTCCAGAGTGGATCGGTCCATCCTCTCTCATCGCATTGAATTTCTCTTTGGAATCTTTTGTACCATTGACTTTATCAGTGACTTATTTATCAATCAAAGTACTCTTTTGGTCGGAGATGGATTCTTTTAATACAAGCTCTCATTTCTTCAGTTACCTTGATGAAAGCTAGGATCGAAACCTCCATCGAGTGGTGATACTGGCTGGACGGGCAAACCTGCAGGTAGCGAAGAATGAGTGGTTGTCAAGCATGGTCTCCGAGCAACCACAGTATTTATTCTCGTTATAGATCAGATTTGAGGCTTCTATCTCTAGTTTATATGCTGTGCTGCATAGAGGAAAGGATAGATGGCTTATCAGTGTTGTATCCAAAGCAGAGCATATGGACTACTTTATAGTGTAGTTGTCTTCTGTGGCAATCTTCTGTAGTTGTTTTATGAAAGCTTTCATTTAAAGCATAAAAGATGGCAATGTTAGCTGGATGTTTACAATGACAGAAAACCAACCACAGAGACAACTACATCTAAGATGTAACTCAGATCATTTATAATGTGAGATATTTTAGAAATGTTATTAAATATTATTAATCTTTGTAGAATCACGGGGAAGAAAGTGTGAATTTTGGGTGTAGAGATGGGAAAGTGAATTTGTTTGTTAAGTTTTTGTGTTTTTTCTTGAAGCCTGAAATCCCTACTGTCCACTGATCAATGAAAATCAGATCAGATGAATGAAACGATAAAAAAGGAGAGAAATATTATTACATAAACAAATATTCTTAGTATCATGGTAAAAGAGATTGTGATTTTTGAGGTTGAGAGGTGGGGAGGAGAATTCAGTTGTCAAGTTAGATGTTCTTCTGAACCATGAAATACCCCCGCTGTCGTCCTCTGAATGGTTTAGACTGATAAGTTGATAGAAATCTGGAGATTTAGTGTTTGCAGTTACATGAATCTCATATTTAGGGTGAAGGATATCCAACTATTTGCTAACATTACATGATTTGGGTGAGAATGATGCAAATTCAATCTAATAAAGATTAAAGCTTTAGATATGAATACAATTAGTGTATAGGTAATGCCTACCTCATCCTTCCCATGTCAGTTCCTCTCCTGGGAGAACTGACATTAACATGCATACTCAAGGAGTTATTTAGTGTTGAAAATTAGAGTTTTGAAGGTTCAGAAGATTCTCTTGTAAAGTACTTTGCACTTGTAAATCACTTTGCCCATTTCACATACCACATTGTGATGCGATACTAGACACATTTTACCCTGTACACTATATAGATGAGAATGCATTTACACAAGGCTAATTAAGAAAGACTTTAGGGTTGATTTATGACAAATTCTAGAATTGAACAAAGTCATAAATCATTGGCTAAGCAACATTCATTTAGTGCAAATGTCTGTTCAAGTGTCTTAGTATTATTTCCAATTGCAAGTGTCTTGAGAACCACTAGCTAAATTTGGTAACATTTTCAGATTATTTTGGGTTTTTTTTAAAGAGTCAAACTATTAATGTCTACCAAGATGAAATTATGAAAATACATTATTACATTTTCAAAGTTTGTTTCTGATCACAAGAGGGTAATGGTAAATTCATCATACCAGGCAATTATTGTCTACCAGGTGAACAATTGTACAATTATTTTATTACATTTTAAAGTTTGTTTCTTAAGGTTAATGGTAAATTCATCATAGTAGGCTTACTGCATAAATATATTGGTACATTACTGAGCAGCAGTAGATTAAGAATGTACTTCACATCTCACTTTCCTGTCTCCTCACAACGACTGCACTCTTAGTCTACTGTGTGAAGAGCAGGATCCTTTTAGCACTGGCTTCACCTGGTGATTGGTCCATCTGGTCTACTGCCCTCTTTCTCATTCTACCCTTCTCATTCTAACCAGTTTGGGATTTTTCTGGTATAGATGTTCATACTTGAAACACTTTTCTTGAGCTGTTGATGGAAGTCGCACACATATAGTTCCTGGTCAGGTTATCTCGTCTTGGGTTTATCGCTAATTACCCTTAAAAATTAGTGATGAAACTTGATGGTTACTGATGCCCAGACAACAATTCTTACTATTGCTTATATATTAGTATATGTAAATAATCTACTAGATTTGGTAGATAAGTACAAGATGGCTGTTGCCGTTGTTAGTATATAAAGTAATTCTAATATTTTCAGTGTTGTAAGAATTGTAATATGTACCATGTAACAACTTACTTCTTCATCACACCAACCTTGAATTCTTATTAATTACAAATCATTGCTTTGATATCTAAAATATCTCTGTATGTCATAAATTATAATATAAAATAGGCCTGTCATATTTGAAGTATTTCCTAAGATGTTTCAGAAACCACCAACTTACTTAAACAATGAATAGGATGTGCTTCTAGTATACTATAACTGATTTTCTCTTGCATATTTCACAAGAACTATTTTGTAACAGTTTAAAGTCAAAGGTGTAAATTGTTTGTTATGTTAAGTTTGTTCATTGTGTTTCTATGGTAATGGTAGTACTTATTCATACACTCATTTGTTTACACCAAAGTCACAAAGTCTTTCATTGCAGGTATGTCCATTTATGTCAGAATATTGTTTGCATCATTAAACCATTCTTCTTTCTGTTTATGTCCATGAATGCTTGTCTGTAGTTGTTATGCACATGATTTAGAACATATTTATGCAATGAAAAGAGAGTGTAAACAGAGACCCTCTGACATCATTTGCTATTGGTCAGATTGGTGCACGTAAGGATCAAGTAACCATTCAGCCAATCGTGAACAGCCACATTACCCTCCTCTCTCATCCCACTTGTATAATGCTCTACTGCTGGGTACATTATTATTTAGCCTAACTTATATAAAGTTTGAATATCTGGGGGATGTTTGATGACCGGATGATGTTCCATCATGACCTGGTACTTAACTCACCAGGGGGGAGGGGGGAGGGGAGGGAGGTTGATGACATGTGGGTGCTCGATCATGACCTGATACCGTCACTCACCGGTGGGGGGGGGGAGTTGGATGCTCCAACATGGCCTGATAGCTTTACTTGCCTCCATGATCAGTGCTATTTGTTGAAATGGATCAAACATTTCCTGTATTATTTTTACTCTGAGCTATTGTAATTGATATAACAAGCATATATACTATGCAGGCAGTGTAATTCAGCTTTGAAAGAATTCCATATCCCAGTCTATTTAGTTTGGTCTCTCATTGCATTCCAACCATTTATTAGTTGATGTGATCAAGTAACAATTAAATATTCTTGAGTTATTTCGTATTTGTATAGTATAAATACACTTCAGTTGAAATTTAAACCATTTCTCTTTACTCTTCATTTCTAAGTACCAATCCCAATGTATTCACAGTATGTCTGATACTAGAGGGCACCATGTATAGGTGTGTTTGATACTACAATGCACCGTGTATAGGAGGTTTGCTTGATACTATAAGGCACCATGTATGTATATGAGGTGTGTTTGATACTACAAGGCACAATGTACAGGAGGTTTGTTTGATATTACAAGGCACCATGTATGAGGTGTTTGATACTACAAGGCACCATGTATATGAGGTGTGTTTGATACTACAAGGCACCATGTATATGAGGTGTGTCTGATACTACAATGCACCATGTATATGAGGTGTGTTTGATACTACAAGGCACTATGTTTAGGAGGTGTGTTGCATACTACAAGGAACCATGTATATGAGGTGTGTTTGAAACTTCAAGGCACCTATATGTATAGGAGTTGTGTTTGATACTACAAGGCACCATGTATAGGAGGTGTGCTTGATACTATAAGGCACCATGTATATGATGTGTGTTTGATACTACCAGGCACCATGTATATGAGGTGTGCTTGATACTAGAAGGCACCATGTAAAGGAGGTTTGTTTGATACTACAAGGCACCATGTATATAAGGTGTTTTTTATACTAAAAGGCATCATATATAGGAGTGGTCACAAGTATATGAACCATATAAAGGCATTTCTGGCCATGGGTCATTATTACGTATATTGTGATTGATAATTCACCAGTAGCCCAAGCAAAACAATCAAATTATTTGCATGCTCCCATAAAAACTAATTCCTTGTGTCTTCCGGGGCACGTGTGGTTTAAGACAATAGCCTTGTAATCTCAGAGGAACCAGTCTTTATGTTTGTTGAAGTTTAACCAGGGAGCATGCTAGTCAGAGTAGCAGCTCCCTGGTTCCATAACAACGCCCTGGTTTATCCTTGTGCTTATCAGGCCGGTTAACCGCTTCCTCGTAAAGTGTTAATCCCAACATTATCAAGGTCAGGGACTCAGGAGAGACTTTAAAATATCAGTACAAAGAAAATACATTTAGAAAGTCGTTACTCCGAACAAGCGGCCGGAGACAATTTCTTGTCTAAATGTAGATGAGGTTGCCATAAAACCAGTAGCCTACATATGATGTTATATGTGATGTTATATTTCATTATTGATGAGGATTCAAGCATCATGACGTATTGGCGTTGGTTTCATCTGCTTAGGACGTGCATGTATATTAATGAAATTGACAGTCATAATTGTAATCTACCTACACACAAACCGATGTTCCAATGACTAACTTTCGAACACCAAATGTAAACGACAAGCAGTTACAAAACGCGGTTTTCGTTGGACGAAAAACATAACGGGAGTAAACCAAATTTGTTTCTTTCACATTCTCTCAATTCTCTGTCTTCGGTATAAAAAATATTATTTGTATACTACAATTCCCTTTAACAGTGGAATTTACATTTTACTAGCTAAGTTTGGTAGTCTACAACATTTAAAAGGCGAATTCTCTTCTGTGGGCAAATCGTTGAACGATTATTACGCGCTTAACGTCGATTACCATAGCAACGGTAGAGATCACGCGGGTTACAGAATTATGATCAAATTTCATCTCGCTGTAAATATTAAAATTGAATCACGTTATAATAATCAGGCAGCTACACGTTATTACTCACGCTGTTATTACCACTGTAGATGCGCTAGGTCCTACCATGGCAGCATAACGACCGCGCTTCTTTCATGCATGGAATATAATAATCTCTGCAAACACCTGAACCTTTGGAACTGCCGGTTTGGGACTAACAAGATGATAATTATGATTTTCTAGAGTTCCAACATTTGGATATTTTGAAGCTCATCTCTACGTACTGCACATATATTTCCTGCCAGACTTCATACAGACGGATTTACACAGATTGGTCGGGTTATTCAGTGCTCAATGGAACAAATGACGGACAATGGTGGACAAGGACATGCCCAAGTCGGTCGATAGTGGCGTATATGGCACCTGTATGTAGTTAACGGAAGTCAACAATAAACCATTGTCTTGTCAGGCTTAGAAAGAAAATAATATAGACGGGCATCTTCGATTTGAGGATTAGACTACTAAGAAGAAATACTCGTTGTGAAACTTGCTTGCCAACGTGATTTTAAAGTAGCCTCGGGCAGTGTACTTTGCAGTAACAATTATTATTGTCACGTTCAAAGACAAGCGGGTACCAGTTTGTACTCACCCGGGGGAAAGAGCAGACCAGTAGTCGAAAAGTCACACAGCAAGTATTTTCACATAGTAGGCTGGCCTACTAGTGTATTCATCAAGAAGACGCTATATTCATATCTGAATGGAAAATAGTTTGACGCATTTTATATTTTTGTTTGTTTTCCGATGAAGATTTGAGCCTGTATCTATTTTGTCTTTTCATAAAAAAAATATTAAAAAAAACACCGCTGAATGATATCAATTAACAGCCTGAGCCAAAATGGTTTTCATTACAGTTCGCTTTGGAGGTAAGCATATATTTCATAAGTTTATAGCCTACTGTCGATAACACACGTTTATGCTCATTAATCTATGTTCAATTAAATCTTAAACCCAAGTTGGGAAACGTAATCTTAGATATACCAAATTGATTGTTGATTGTTTATAAGTCACAGACCTTACAGTTTGTAAAAGAAAAAAAAATGTTTTAAATAATCTTCAGTCATAAGAATTATGATAATATCAGAATACCTATAATATTATCGTTTTGAGTATTGAATGATGGCAGCAGATTCCAAAACATTTGGCAGGCGCTTAGCCTATACACAGACAGTCTAGTCGGTTCCAGTGCTTTGGGACCATATGCGTTGCCAGAATATTTCACGGGTGGGGGTGGAAAGAACAGTTGATGATACCCTGAGGCTTTGGAAGACGTGTACAACACTTGTAAGAAGCCATACACGTCGTTGGCAGTGTTTGCCTACAGATCGTTCAGGGGAAGGCGGGGGGGGGGGGGGGGCGGGATGTAGCTGATATGTGCGAGTGTTCGGGTGGGTGTATTTGTGGAACGTATATGTACAAATTCTCAAGTTACGTAAACTTAGCAACCTTATGAGGCTATGTGAGCTATATTTCTGTTAGTAGAACGATTGAGAGTAGTTTGTATGGTTTATAACTACATTTAATGACTTTAGAATAGAGGGGAAAAGATCAATAAATAGTGAAAGATACCGAAGAATGACTGTGAGCATTAGTTAAGAACATGAAATCAATAAATCAATGTACCATGATTATCACGAGACGGTAAAAGGTCGTTAGAGAAATTCAAGGGCATTTAACTTTCAAAGTAGATATTTTTATTTGTCCGTTATCAGCCACGGCAGAGCCGTTATGTTTAAAAGTTCATATAAAAATATTCATTAAAACAAGGAAAAGATATACATAATTGTCTAAGATATATATTTATGTTGCTTTCAGATGACCAAAGCGCTCTGTTCAATCCAAATTGCAGAAATGTTAATCTGCTGAGAGACATCAAGAGAAAATGTGACTGCAATATAGAAGGTAAAAATATAAATACATAACGTCACTTACCACACGGTAGCTTAGCCTATACCTTAGACCAGCAATGCAAAGCGATTTACAAAATCGTGTGTACTACGCTCACCATGTAAATGCATCATATACGTTATGTTATTATCACGTGATTAGGCTTTATGCAGATTGACTGTACCATTTTTAAAGGAACCATATTCACACTGTTATATGTATTTTACCTGATTAATGTTTCTTTCCACAGAAACGTTCGATTTGTCAGACGAGAACGGAGAGGTTGCTAATTTATGGAGTCATCCTGAAGACTATGGAAGAAACTACTTGACAGAGAGGGGGAATTTTATTCTTGTAAGAGTTGAAAGTAAGTCACAGATATAAGTACGAACACCTTAAGGAGACAACGCACTGAATACTTCCACACCTGTTAAAATGAATACCACCATTGCTACTTAGTATCGGCTAGTAATCGTTTGTCATGTTCTTTAAGGTACCCATTAATGTGATGATATTGATGTTCGTTTTATTGTTTGTTTATTGGTGCTCTTTATAACTGTTGTCGTTACTTTAGTCCATGAAATAGATAAATGTTTCTGTCCACCGGTTGAATGTTGGATCCCTTATGGTGATGTTTATTTTCCTCGCAGGAAACGAGGCTGGTGAGGATGACCGAGTGACTTATACACCTATGTTATACGGAATGGAAAACCAAACAGAATTTTTAGGTGAGATCATCAATGAATGAAAAATCTAAATATCTAACTTACTTCTATATATTTCAACAAGAATGAACTTGATAGTTAACAAATGTGTCATTAATTTCAAGAATGTTACTGACCAAACATGATAATCGCACATTATCACATACTTACTGCATATTTAAATATGTAAGTAGTAAGTATATTTAAAAGGTAACATTAGTTCGCAGATCTCAGCTTTGTCATACTTTATAAGGCTTCTTATTTGTTAATATATGTTGTCTAGTTACTAGAAGAAAAAAATCACAGTGGGAATATGAAGGTGAGGCCCGGGAAGGGTTTGGCAGTGTGGTAACGAAACTGCAAGAATCATGTTGATATCATCATGGTATAGGGATAGCGTAGTGCTTCCTTACATCATCATTACACGTGTTAATGGAGATCATTATTTATGTTGCGAACATCAGGTTTGTAATTGCTTGGGTGATCCAACTTTGCTATAATTTTCATTCGAATGAATTGTTCTCCGAAATGTTTCAGATCGTTTGAACCCGAAACCTGTGAAGGGCGGTAAACAGAGGAGGCGAGGAGGTGCAGATGACTCTTCATCACCGAAAAATGACAGACGGAGGGGAAGACAGAGTAGCAGCCAACCACCAAAGAAAAACCCAACTCCACCAACTAGATCAGGAGTAGGGGTCAGGAAATAAACATCAGTCTACATGGCTTATCATGAGTTTCCTTACACCGATTACATTCTTTCATCTGTGATGGCAATACAGATGAAATTGGATATAGTCCCCAACGACATGACATCATTGCATTGATCTGAACATAGGAGCAGCGCCCTCCATCTTAGATGTGTATAATGTCGTTATGTGAGACAGTCCACGCCACGTTACTGTCTACTTGGGTTCGGATGGCTTCAGTTCCAAGATGGGACATTGTTAAAGCCGGTACATCCATTGTTGGTAACTTGCTTCAGGCAGGCAAGTAACCAAAGCAGTGAAGTCGGTGTGTGTGGTTGTGCGTGTGTGTGTGTGACGCTAACGTTATAAAAACGTTATATTAAAGCTCTATATCTGTATATGTGTAAACTTTGACAGTGTCTCATGGGGGTCAAAGATCATTTCAGGTCAACAGTGATTGAACGATAGAAATTACCTTGTAAAATCGATCTCTTTTAGAAGTGGAATGGCAACAGATATGATATGTGACCACTGTCAGTTCCCAAAAACGAATACTAGGTTGCTATCTTTTTGAAGAATGTCAAAGGTCATTTGAGGTCACCAGAAAATCTTGAAAGCTCTCTATCTGAAGAAACTTAACTTGGACAAAGTTTGTTTATTTAAGGCACAGGACAGTTCTTATGACCTACAAATTATTTGCTGGCATTATTGGTGGATTTTGAACATCGTTTAATCAGACATTGACTTTATTAATCACTTGTGAAAGAAATTTTGCAAACTTCAACAATGTGGGTTTTGTTTCATTATGTAAAGTCAAACTTGACAAGCTAATGTACTGCGGAGATTTTTCCAAAAGTCAACTTCCCAATCCTGTAAATACTTTTGCAGATTTTCTTGACCATATGACAGTAAACTATGGAGCGAACGTTGAATATGTAGTAAACTCAATTACGTACACTCTTGAAATACATTACCGTATCTGCACGCTATATAAACAGGGGAGAGGGAATGTTGCGTCCTGCAGGGACTTTACATATTCCCCTAAGGTTGATACAGGAGACTTTATACAGCAGACCAATCCCAGCTGAACGTTCTGGTCATTTTACCCTCTGTCACCCCTCTTCTCAATTCCACCATGTTTTTCTCCACACCTTCCTGTCTCTGTCCTTCTGCAGTTTATTCCCCACCATCGTCCTCTACTTTGTTAAGCCATATGAAGGTTTTTTAGAGGACTTCCTATCACATTGTATATATTCACGTGATGAAACAAAGTCAATCAATCAGTCTTTCCTTAATCCTCTCTTTGTCCCTCTACAGTTTATCTCCTACCTCTCCTCTCCTCCCTGTTGGTTTCTTTCTTCTCTCCTTCCCTTGTCTACTAATCATCTTACATCTCTTTTGTGTTCACTCTGCTCATTAACCTGTCTGTATTCTGTGCTTGTATCAGGCCCATTTACTTTTACACATATTACAATGAGGTGAAGGAAATATGTCGAAAAATTTGAAGGAGCAGAAACAAAAATATGTCGAAAGAATTATGCTAAATTTATAACTACTGTGAAATTAACAGGGCGCATATGCTGTGAATCAACATAACCCGTATAAACACTTGAAACGCCATTACGCAGGAGCTGTATAGCTTATGATAATTTCTTAGCATTGCTAGCCTGGTATTTGGTAAAATTGACATTTTTTTTTTAAATCAATGGCTAAAACTTTAAAATATTAAAAATATTAAAACACCATAATGAGTAGGCTATACTAATTATTAACTATAGCCTAGGCCTACGTTGCTTCTTGCTACGTCCCTGTCCTCAGATCACCAGAAATGGCACTTCTCGGACTTGAAATGACCAACCAGATGTACACTTTTGCCTGAGAACCAAGAATTTCCCAATAGTTTTTTTTTCATCCATAACCATTTTGAAGATTGTCACCAGTCACACATCATGTTCGACCTCATCGCATCTCCTGTGGATCATTGCTTTTTGTAGGTGATTCTACGTCGCGGCCCACAATACCCGTAAGCCCCACTTTTCAAGCTTTTAAGTCCATTATTTGTTCAGAATTTGAAAATTCACAATTCTCGTGAATAAATTCACTTCAAAACTTACCCATAATGTTGCACAAAATTTCATCTATGGACAACCAATATAGAAAAACCTCCTTCGACCCCTAACAGACCGGTCAAAATTGCACGAGTAGAGGGAAGTATGATGAACATGGTGGTCAGGGAATTTTCGAAATTCAGACACAGTTAATTTATTGGTGTACAAATAGTAAAACCTCTTATAACGGCTACTATAAAACTTCGTTGAAGGAAATGGAAAATACCAGATATTTCAGAAACCGAACACTACACAAATCTACAGTTTGGAGGTTGTTCATCCCGGAACGCATTTTTCATGCTCACTGATATAATGTGATATCTGCTGTTTGCTTTAAATATTCGAATAATTGAAATGAGATGGAATTAGTAACTATCTGTTTATTGTGCAATGCTCCACCAGTGGCGTAACGATGAGCCTGGGGGGCTCCTGGCCCAAAGGGGCCCCCATATCAGGAGGTCCAAGCAAGGGCGTCCGCAGAAATGTTTACAAGGGGGGAGGTATCAGTAGGTCATAAAGGTGTAACACACTATTTGATACTATCTAAGCGGAGGCCACCATCAGTTGGCGCGGAGCGTAGGACGATTATTTTGCCAAAAATACTCCTAGATCGTCGGAAAAGACACTTCCCGTTGAAGTTGCATTTACACATCGATTATTTTGAGATCTCATGTCTTAGGATTTTGACTTTCAATAATTTCAGTAATGCATTATGGGTCCGTATGCAATGAACATAACTAGATAACTGTTGGTTGGGGGAAATCATTGAAATGTCAAATGCTTAACTTTTTTTTAAATTTTTGAATTTCCAGGGGGGAGTGGGCAAGTGCCCCCCCCCCCCTTATTGTATGGAGTATAATGGAGACTACTGTACAAATACAGTAATCAAACCTTAGCAAAGGCCTAATTTCGGCTGAAACTTTGTCTCCATCTAAGCCTAATTTCCTGTGCTTTTTTACTTACCAGATACACCGAAGGCATCTTTATTCTTACCTTTTATTATTATATTTATATGAAAGCCCTGCCTTCTTTTTCAAATGAAATCAGTTTCAAGTCTGTTGGGTTATTGTTTTAGAATTTTTCAAAAATCATATGTCCCGATGTTGTACTCAGTACAACATTGGCTGGAATTGGGTTTTAAATTATATACTTCGTTTTCGATTATAATAATAAATAACACAACTAGCTCGATACAGACATTAATACCCAATGAGCCCATGATCATGATGTCCGTGAAAATATGTATATTGTCTTGTTCAGTCTTTCCATGAGTTTTTCTTTCCCAGTAAAACGGGCCCTCCCTATCCAAAGAGGTATACCCTTTTTCTGTGCATCAGTATAGCGCC
>JAIPMN010009742.1:0-28787 GCA_020650975.1 Apostichopus californicus
CCCCCACACCCGCCCCTCCACATACACACAAATAGTAAGATAGGGATTGTGCTCTCTTTCTTCCCTCTCTCATTACTTGACATCCAAGAGATAAATAGTCTCCTATACTGATGACGTAGTGGTTGATGGATGACGTCATTAGTCATTTTATTGGCTCTTAGTAATTTGAATTTGGCTTTAAGAGCAAATGACTTTAGAGTTAGAAAAGAAAGTATATGTGGACAGTAATGTGGGTAATAAAACGTAAGAAATGACTTGTTTTACACTTTACGATAAAATACTAAGTAGCCTGTATGATCATGTAAGATACCGAATCTTTGTTTGGAGTTCTTTGTAGTAATTGAAGCTATTAACAGTTTACAAACCTAATCTCTTGATAAGATGGAGAAGAAATCCAGTAGACACCCCAGCCCCTTCTCCGAATATAAGGAAAACCCTAGCAATAAATTTAAATTATGTACGCTGCCTTAGGTTAAGCCCTGAAAGGTGAGTAATATATGTGTGGACGAGATTCTCATAATTACTCATTCTTTCTTACATGTACTTCTCTGTTATCGTTCTGTTTAAAGGTTCATTGAGCTAAATTCAAGAGACACAAGTAGTCAATTTGTTATTTGTTTCTTCAACTTAGTAATCAGTGACGTCACCATACTATTTCAGTAGTTGGCTAATATGAGGGCGCTGTCTCTCAATACGGGATAGATCGTGGACAGTGAACTCATTACAAACTTTAGCAGCATATACATCAGATTCAGAAATGGTCACAGGATAACATTTATCTCTCACCCCCCCCCCCCTCCTCTAGTCCCCAAAACGACAGCAATGTTACTAACAAATTACAATTGAACACTTTAGCGCACAAAACTCAGTAGTTGAACATGTAGCATATTAAAGGACGACTTTAATCACAACATTAATGTTATTATGTTGTAGACCATTGGCTTTCAGTCTAGGATGTTCTACTATAACAATTTGAGACATGTTACTTTAAATAGCTGAGTTTATCAGTAAAGGTTACTGGACTATATAATATAATACGGAGACAGTTATGTCAATTCCTCAAACGCAACACAAAACACAATGGGATGAGAAGAATTTAAAGCCTCAAATAACATGTTAACATTGAAGTAAAAATTCCACATGGACAAATGTAGTTGAAATCTATGTTCTGGTTTAAGAACGAAGTTACAAAACTTGATTTTGTTGAGTTATTCAAATGTATAAACACATTATTAACAAGAATATTTAGTCCTGTACTAAGGGGCTGACGTCATCAGCAATTTAGCATTAAAGGAGTATTCCAGACATTTATCTTACCAAACCAGAAAAGTTGAAGAAATGTTAATAACACTCCTTTTTAGACAATAACATTTAAAGATTGAAATTCCGCTTAAAGTAATCCTTTAAACCAAATGTAAATTGAACAGTTATCTTTCAAATTTCACTTAATTATTGGATATGTATTTATTAATATCATTGAACAACCTAATCCCGCTACAAGATACATTCACAATGAATGTAAAAGTTACAGTGTTTATCAAGTCACCATGCCATTGTCTTGAGAATATAGACATTTGATGACGTCACAATCATACTAGACTAGTTGCTTGTGTATTATACTGGAACTCTGGCGATGTTTGTAGTATTGGGAGATATTAACAGTTTACAACCTAAATCCTTATTAGATCCTTCCTCACTGAAATTACTGCCATCGTTTTGAGATGAGAGTGAATGACGTCACAGTCCTGCTGATGATTGGCATCGCCAGATGAACATGCATCTTGCATTGAGCTGTTAGATAGGGATAAAATGATATACATTAGGTAATATTGTTATCATAATAAATGGGTCAAGCAAAAATACTCATTCGTAGAATTATGGAAGCAATACAACCCACCTCCCAACCCGCCTCCTCCTCCTCCGACCCCCCCCCCTCCCCCTGAAAATGCGCCAGCAGTACCATGAGCCAACCAGCTGAACAAACCATTGCGACACGTGATACAAGTTAGTAAAACAGCCAACTCAACAAAACACAGCGACGTGATACAAGCAATTAAACCAACCAGCTAAACAAAACACCGTGGCACGTGATACAAGTAATTAAACCAACTAGCTAAACAAAACACCGTTGCACGTGATACAAGCAAACAACCGGTATGACGTTGCCCTCTTAAGTCACATAATCAATGGCGGGGCCTCTATTTTCAATGGCGGCGCCCACTATTTTCAATGGCGGCGCCCTCTATTTTGCCTTTGTTGTCCTCGTAGGTATAGGTTCACACATGAATTGCACATCTACATTCTTCTAAACTGCAACGAAGGAATTCATTTACTCCCCTAATTATTGGTTTTAGGCAAAGGTAATTACTTGACGAATTTGTAGGAAACAGACATGGAACAAGATTATCTTGAACATGTTTGTTTGTTAGAAAACAGTATCGTGACGTCACCATAACGCACATAGTCGTTTTGTTATTAAACTTTCAAATTTTTACTGACATGTTTTGTCCCTGTTAGTATTGAGGGATTACTCACGATAATCCCTAATTTTTATCCGTCAATATTAATAATATAATGAGGAAGGGTGGAATTATACTAGTCATTATAATAACCGTTTTAGTGATAACACACATGTTAGCACATAAGTAAATATATCTCTTTCAAGTTATGGCCTTCAGGTCTAACGCCTCAGCAGCGGAAGGTAGCTTGTGTATCCAAAAGTATTGCAACAATGAACAGATACTTTTGTTTATTGTTAAGAACTTATCACTCATTTCATACATTTTATCAGGGATCAGCTTGGTGAACACAAAATATTTGAAATTGAAATTGAAAGTAGCAGACACAATCATTTTTAACAAATACAATTTCCAATACTAAGGTAGAGAGTATTCAGCTGTATTGACTTACAGTTACTTGAACCTTGCCTGCAGCTGGTTGAATTTCGCCAAGCTCAACTGGTAACTCTCCTCATCGAGCCCCTAAAACAAGAGGTAAAGTATAAGTGATGAATATGTATAAGATAGCACAGAAACAAAGACAATGGAATATATTTTTATGTTGTAAATATTCCTCAGATGCAGCCATATAAGAAGTGTTATCTCAAAGATAATCGATTAAACGAAATTAAATTTTACTTCTTTTTAAATTTATTGACCTTTTTTTCCAGTATATGATTTTAGCAATCATTGCAGGGGATTTCCCACTAGTATATCCTGTGCATTTTTTAGTACTGAACACGATATGCAACTGGAAGCTAAATCCATGAAACATCGGTCAATAATACCATGGAATTAGAAAGACTAGTTTGTGCAGGTTGGATTTTTATTAAAGCTTAATTGTATACTTAACATTTTGAAAATATGTATCAAAAATAGCAAAACTGAATAGTATATGTGAACAAAGATTGATTCATAGCCATTGTCCATTTTTATATCGGTGTGCACAACACAAGGATCTAATCCTCTCCCAATCTATAAAAGTGATTTCTGTGTAAAACAGGATTACACTACTAATAATAATAATAAATGCAAATTTATATAGCGCCAATATCCAGAGGAAAACCAATGCTCAGTGGCGCTAGTGCTCAGGGAAGGCAGTCAAAAATAAATAAGTTTTGAGTCTGTTTTTGAAAACGAAGTGATTATTCGCAGGGCAGCCCGGCGTATAACATACACAGACACCTTATTCGCAGGGCTGTGACGATTTTGAAAATAGGTTTATTATTGGCTTTCAATGACATCATTTTTGATGTGACTTCATTCATTGCTCAAACCCGAAGTTCTTTCATTTCTTTCAGAATCAGATTCACCGTCTTTGCCGGTTTTTTATGGAGAAATGTTCCTGCTACATTTTAAATGTCATGAATTATTATAAAAATATTGTTTTTGAACCGACTGACATAAGAAGAACTTAATTGCATTTGCACATTAAATTTACGATTCAGCCCTAGGGGCCTAGGCCCTAAGTCTGTAAGTTCTAACGTAGGTAGCCTAGCCTAAAGTACATGTCGCAAGCGTTACTGTTGGGCTAGGCTAAATGGACTAACCAATGGTTTGCCACTGCTTAGGCATGCTAACGTTAGGTGTAGGCAGTGATAAAGAATATGAAAGGATGGAACAGTTGGCCCCAAGAAACTGGCTCATTAGGAAATTTCTCGCGTCCCCATACTGATATCAACTTCAAAATGTGTATGAGGCAAAAGCCAGTTTCAGGGACATCAAATATCATCATATGTTAAGGGTCCCAGATTTATGAGATGCAAAAAGGGCTTCTGAAAAGTCAATTTTTGGGTCCTCAATTATGCCAATCTTTATGGCCCCATAACGTCAAAGATAGGTTCTACTTAAGCCATATTAAAGGGGCTTGAAAGGCCGGTTTTGCTATTGTTACCAGTCAGTTTAGGGGCCTTGAAAAAGCCAACTTTTTGGGCCCAAATAGTCTTAGCCACTTCATAAGCTAATTTTTGCACCCCAGCAGTTCAATTTTAAAAGCTTATTTTAAGGGAGCTTACCTTGGGATTCCCCAAAAGCCGACATTGCCTTAAAGCCAATATGGTCAAGGGTGTGACACTCCCCCCCCCCCCCAAACCTTTACAAATGAGCAGTCACTCTGCAAAAACAAAGGTGAAAATGAGGGATGACATTTTTTATGTTGGCAGTACTAATGCTAGACTGGTTCAATCTTAAGGCCCTAGGCTCCCAAAACCAATCCTAGCAGCATTAAGATAGGACTCCCAAAGGCCAATAAATTCCCCAAAATATAGGGGCTCCCAATTAAGACTCTCCAAAAGCCAGCTGGTGCCCAAAAAGCAAACCCGAATAGCCCAAAAGTTACTGAGCCCGTTAACCAAGTCTAAGGCTGCCCTGTGAATAAGGTGTATGTGTCTGGCTATTCGCAGGGCAGCCCTGCAAATAACATGCATGTGTCCGGCTATTCGCAGGGCTGCCCTGCAAATAAGGTGTCTGTGTTCGGCTGTTTGCAGGGCTGCCCTGTGAATAAGATGCTTGTGTCCGGCTATTCGCAGGGCTGCCCTGCGAATAAGATGTTGTGTCTGGCTATTCGCAGGGCTGCCCTGCGAATAAGCCCCACCTTTTACGATTACAGAACTCGCAAAACCGATCCCCCTGACTGTTAGTACTGTTACTTATGTTATACGGAAGGTTTGTAACGCTAAAACCTCCAAGTTAGTCCTAGAAAACGTCGCGGTCCTAGGCTTAGAATAATCAAGAAATCAAGGCTATGTTTAATACCACAATGATAAATTGTTTTCAGCCTGTTTTTTGAAGTTGTCACGTCGTTGACTACGTTTGTCACCAGTCACAGCAGCTGTCGTGTATCAACTTCTGACTTGCGCAATACCAGAGTGAAGCGATCCATCACACTCAGCATCCAGAGCAGTCATGGTTGCCTCTCATGTATCATTCATGCGTCATTCACTTTCAGTGGTGCGATGTACCTCGAGAGCACACAAGGGGTCAAAAGTAACCCTTTTCAGAGAAAAAAACAAACATCTGGTTTACATACTATTAACAAACTTGTCAGGGATAACTTGGTTACAGGCCGCGAGACCGAAGGTCCGCGAGACCGAAGGTCCGCGAGACCGAAGGTCCGCGAGACCGAAGGTCCGCGAGACCGAAGGTCCGCGAGACCGAAGGTCCGCGAGACCGAAATTAAAAAAGGTCCGCGAGACCGAAGGTCCGCGAGACCGAAGGTCCGCGAGACCGAAATTAAAAAAGATCCGCGACACCGAAAGTCTTCGAGACCGAAGGTCCGCGAGACCGAAACTATTACTAGGCCCACGACAGCGACGTAGCCAGAAATTTTAAAGGGGGGAGCACAGTTTGCGATTGATATGGGGGAGGGGTCTCTGTTGAGATTTTTTGGAACAATTGAAGGTCCTTAGATGCGATCTGGTGCAATGTTTTGCCAGTTTCATCATTATCATATGATATCATATTATCAGCAGATTTTGTTTCCTGTTTAATTTCGGTCTCGCGGACCTTTTCTTAATTTCGGTCTCGCGGACCTTTTTTTAATTTCGGTCTCGCGGACCTTTTTGAATTTCGGTCTCGCGGACCTTCGGTCTCGCGGAATTCCCCCGAATCGCCGTCCTGGGGGAGGGGTATTAAGGGAGGCGGTGTCCCCTCCCCTTTTGATTATTTTTTGGAATCCTGGTGATGCCTACATGAAAAATGGTGGCACTTAGTGGCACTTCGAAGAAATATGCATTTTATGCATTATGCTAAAGAAATGATGGTTGCTTAGTCAAAATTTGACGCTATTTTTTTTATGTATACTTGACAATTACAATGCGGGTTTTTCGGACGCTTGCGCGGGTCAGCGGGTTTGGGTGTTAGAATGCGGGTCCAACCAGCGAAATGCGGGTCAGTTGGGAGCTCTGTTAAAGGGTGTGAAGACTCGCGCACAAAGAAACGTCTGATGCCGGTAATCTGACCTAGTTTCGAATCAGGTGAAACAGAAGTGTTAGACACCACGATCGATCCCAGAAAATACACACACAGCTTGCTACCGTCGGTAATTAGACACTAGTGTACAGTCAATACATACAGCTACAGTCAATACCCACAACAGTGTACATAGCAGCATGGACATCTCAGGTCTAGAATAGATAAAAGATTAAAAGGTATCACGTTTCATTACTGTCTGCATTTTGTAGCGACAAGAAGAAATCGTCATTTGCAAGCAACGGAAAGTTAACTTTTTCAGAGCGGGGCACGTGGTTTGGGAAGAGTCTTCAATGCCTTTAAGTTCATCCACCAAAATGTTTGTGAGTGATCCTGTTTACAAGGTTTCCAGAATTTGACCTGTTTACCTCAAATGACCATTGACCTCCACAGAAATCAATAGGGTACTTTTCCTCAATAAGGGGCATCCATTCACTATGTATGGAGTCTCTATTTTGTGAGTAAACTTGTTTAATATGTTTTCATACTTTGACCTCTGTTGACCACAAATGACCTTTGAACTCAGCAGGAAACGAAGGTACATCCACATACTAAGTTCACCCACCATATATAACTTTATTATTTCCATTATATTATTACCAGCCAAGGTGTCACAGACACACTACCACCATCTCACAGGTTCCTCTTGCCTCTGGCAAGGAATAAAAAAAATAAAATAAAATAAATATTGCATTTATTACAATCAAATGAATGAATAGATAAAAAATAGGTTGGAACTGACCGTAAGCATTTGTCATGTGTCTTAACTAGAATTTTGTTGTATAACATTATGACAAAGTTATACATACTCATTGTGCATTTTTTAGTGCATTGTGCAATTAAATGCGCCTCAGTAGTTATAAGAAATCTATGAGGTTTAATCCACTTTAGATAGTCCTAAATATACCTAGCAATATAATATCATTCAGATCAAAACAGAACATTTTGTATCCCAAACATTTAATATGATTGTTTATGTTTATATTTATCTGTTACAATCATTTGAATATTAATTTAGTAATTCCTCTTACAATTTTGATGAAACATGTGATACATTTAGATACCTCCCCTAACAATTTAAACTTAGTATACAAGCAAGAAAACATTCCATTGGGAAAGATAGCTTTTAGCTAAAAAAACATAGACATACAAAATTTGAATAAAAATGTTCAATAATATTGTATCTTTATAGTATCTCTTCGTTCTCTTATTATACAAATGCACCACAATCGGCTGGCACAAATTTTGTACGGCTTATCAATAAAATGCATATATTCTGCAAAAAAATGAAAATAACACTGAATAGGAACAGAAAGAGGATGCTACTTTCAGTATAACAGAAGCAAGTTACTGATTTAGGGTACCTTACAAATTAATTAATAGGCATTCTACCATTTTTTACCAAAAATTGTTTTATTACAACTTACAACAAAACATGGCAAAATCATTAATGATTGAATTTATATCAAAATTTTGTATCAAAACGTGTCTTCGATATTTTTTTAAATGACAAAGTAAGTTTACATAAACATATTATTACGATTGTCTGAACACTTGATCAGGTGAGTTTCAAGTTAATAAACCCTGCAAAATTGATAACATTAAAACATAATTACACCAGCTATTTATATATTTCACTATTGCCACTGACTGGTCTGTTTGTTGTAGAAACACTGTTTACATCAAAACAGTGATGATCATGATCATCATCATTGCTCAATCTATACATGCATACTGTAGGTGTGAATTCTGGCTTAATTGTAAATTGCACAGTTTACTGCTTAACAAAGTATAAAATTTCATCCAGAGGGGCTCTCATACGACCATACCATCGCCCACCGGAGAGCATCTGGCCACTTGGGTCCAACCAATTCCCCTCTGGTAGGTACACATCCCTAGCCCTCCTGCCCTTATCAACAACAGGTGCTACAAGCATATCATTACCTACAAGGAATTCGCAGTCTATCCTAGTCGCATACTTGTCCGTTGGCGCTATCCACCACAGAGGTCTTATGATAGGACTGCCATCGACTACTGTTTCTTTTTGCACAATTTCTAAAACTATCGGCGTTATCACTTCCTCGTGAAACGTCGTCCACCTGCGGGCGATTCTCACCACCTCTTCGTCGAAGACCCACGGTTGAACTGAATACTGCATGGACGGGAGAAAGGCAGTCAGTTCTAGCCATCGGATGAAGAGCTCCCTATCTGGTAACAGAGTCTTTTGGGTATTAAGACCATCGTATGCATTTCCTCCAATCATATCAGGGAGAATAAAAGGATAACCCATGATGCTAAATGTCACCGCTGTAGTGAGCATCGTTTTCAGACCGTCGTCCCATCCCCACGTTGACTGCTTGTCCATCATGCGGAAAAAAATTGGCAAGCCCTGGTTTCTGCACCCAGCTCTCATCTCGATCTGGTTGCCGAGAGTCGCTACGGTATTTGCATAATGTGCGGTGTATTCACATGGGTTGCTCAACTCTGCATGTGTTTGAAAGTTATCGATCAGATAACATCCTTCGCCGGCATCGAATTTAAATGAGTCGATACCCGTTTCCTCCTGGAATTTTTTCAGCCGATCAACATACCACTTTGCGGCATCGGGGTTGGTGAAATCTAGCGCGGCTCCATGACCATTCCACCACTTGATGATCCCAGGCTCCCCGTGTGCATTCTTCACCCAATATCCCAGCTTAGCACCTTCTCTGTATGCCTCAGAGTCCAGATTTGCAAATGGGGTTACCCAAGCTGTAACTCTGAAGCCCATATCATGGAGTTCCTTCACCGTCTTTGAAGGATTTGGGAATTTTTTCTCGTCAAATACGAAGTCACCGTGGGCGACTTGGAACCCGTCGTCAATTTCTAGCTGGCTGTCCTTAAAGTTGTTCTCC
This sequence comes from Apostichopus californicus, assembly GCA_020650975.1. Classification (NCBI taxonomy): domain Eukaryota; kingdom Metazoa; phylum Echinodermata; class Holothuroidea; order Aspidochirotida; family Stichopodidae; genus Apostichopus; species Apostichopus californicus. Next base: position 9,362 of record JAIPMN010009742.1, read on the forward strand.
CGGATAGACTTAGCAAACTCTATGATCGATGATTCATCGATGCCCGTCTTATACTGGGCCCACGTGGACCACACCGGGCTTCTAAACATCCTCTCGTCAGGCCAACTGGAAGGAAAGGAGAAGAAGTTTGCTCTCATGTAGTCATGCACTTCTTTCACGTTCCGTCCGATACAAAGATTGTAGTCCATCGAAAGTGGGGACTTTTCATGATTCTGATACTTAGAGTTTTCGTAAGTGCTCCGCAGACAAAGTTTCTCCTTTGAAATGCCGACGTGAAGCGGAGTGGACGAATCAACATGTATTGCTACCCCGTTGGATGATAGCCAGTATGGCTCGAGGATGGATCCATAACTGAATTTCGCATCCTCGTTAATTAAAATGTCTCCTGATACGTAGGGTGTCATCGGCATTTGCCATTCTTCGAGCGGCCATTGTTGCTCAAAGACTTCGCCACCACCGTACCAGTGAGCAGACTTCATGTCGTAACAGTCTTCCAATAATGTGACGTCCTTTGCTGCCTTCCAGTGAATGTGGTGACAGACTATATCTCCTGATTCTTGAAAGTCGACCTGAAATAGTATGATAGGGGTATATACTTAACAGAGTGAAACGTTTTGACGAAAAGGAAAATAAATTAGCATTCAAGTAAATATGTCAAACTATATTGTTACCTTAAACAGTGCAGGAGGGATGTGCCCTAACCCCCCCCCCCCTCCCCATCACACTTTTATAAAATATAAACTGAAAGTGCTCCTTGTTTTGTGTATACAGTACTGGTGCCACACCACAACACAGATGAAAGCACCAATATTCATGGACAGTACAGTTGCAAGTTTCTCAATACTAAGAAATACAAATTGATCTGCAGAGTACGTAAGTTTGATAGCAACTTGCTTCAGAACAGACGATGGTTAGGTCGAAGCTTAACAAACAATGCTCCACTAATAGCTAACCCACCGGATAAGTTACAGACTTAAAGGAGAATTCCACAAAATTTGATCAAATTACCTTCAACTTAGCATTGCCTTCCCATTCAAGACAGAACTGGGAATCAGGACACACTTGTGGATGGTTCCAAAGAACTGTACCCAAATGACCTGTAAGAACCTCCTTACCATGCCATGCAAAAGAGACCGCACTCGACTGAGTGATGACTAAACCGTCCCTTTGGTATACTACAAAAAGAAAACAAGTGACAAACTCATTAACTGTGGATTTAAAAGACCTTTGGTACACTACAACAAAAAAAACAAGTGACAACCTCATTAACTGTGGATTTAAATGACATTTGGTGCACTACAAAAACAAAAACAAAAACAAGTGACAAACTCAATAACTGAGGATTTAAAAGATCTTCTGGCGGCTGAAGTTGATTGCTTTAGCAAAATTGCTGAAATTGGTCGACAACTAATTAGGCCAAAACCACATTTTCGTAGTATATTTTGTTGCAAAGATATGAATTTGTTCAATTTGGTGATATTTGGTAAATTGCATCTGGCAACAGCAGAATGAATGATGGCATCCTGAAGAGCAATTTAGCAACAACCAAAAAAGTTTTTCTTATTATTTTCAATAATTTATTCAACGAAGAATATACTATTTCTACCAAAAGTTGCATTATTCTAATGAAATGCTAAATACAGAGGACATTATTACAGTTGAGCAAATGTATATCATGTATATCAGATTTCAAGGATAAATTAACAAACAAGATTATAATAGTAGCCTTAGTAAACCTTTTAAAGAACATGCATCCTGATGATATCCCAGGCCACATACTATGATCCACTTTGTAGGTAATTGAAGGTGTTTAGCTCATCAAAATAGGTTACATTCACATATCATAAATTGAGTGAAATGGGGCTTCAACTGGAATATCCCTTGAAGAAATTATCATGTTACAAGCCTCAAACATATATGAAAGACCAGTCTATTCACAATATTCCATTACCCTGATCAATGGTTCATCTGTACAGATATAAACTTAGAATCAAATGCCTTGGAAAATCCTGGACTCCCTGTCACTAAAATTTACGATCCCATCAAGGTTGATGATATCGTCAAGTATAATTTACTAAAATGCATGATATGTCGAGAAAATTTAGATGATGAACGAAGTCAAAAACACTGTTAGAATACGTGAATTCAATCGAAAGAAAAATTATCACCAGAACAGGCTCTATGAGTGGTAGATTTGAAGGAAAAAGGGGATGGACGATGACTCTGGCAAGGGTCAAAAGGTCACTGTGCTAAAATGCTACCTGTTGTAAGGCTAGGTAAATGGGAAGGCAAAATAGTACAGTCGAGACAGGTAAAAGAGGAGTAGTAAATATGTAAGACCAGTAGGGAACAAGGTTGTCAGGATTGTCACCAACAAAATTGCTTTTAGGGCCATCATTCTGTTGATCTAATGATGTATAAAGTGTAAAAGTGAAATGTGATGGACCAATATAGAGGAAAATAGCAATAATGAGCATTTGAGCTACAAAATAATGGACTGAATCTTCTTTGGAAGTGATATGGTTTACAGGTACAGTATCTTTAGATGGCAGAGAATGTATATACTATTTTGCTCACTGATGTAATCAACAGAATCACATAACCACAAAAACCCTACTAAATCTCTTTGCTTTTGAAATTTCACAAATGTTTATGAAACTATATTCAAGTTGCTGTGAATGAATACATCCGATCCTTTTGATTGGGAAGTCAGATGCATTTAACATAAAATGTTAATGTACAATAATTATTGTTAAACTTATATGTTAAGGATTTGATAAGACGTACACAAGAATGTCAACTACACCAGGATAAGATAAGAGTGGCATTTGATTTGTCCCAGTAAGGGTGCATTAGCTTCAGCATAAGGTTTAACTCTGAGAAAAAATAAAAGGAAATGGCTACAAAAATCTTGCCATATGTATTGTGGAAATTCTTGTTCATATTGTGCCATATAAAACAATTTTCTAAACTGTTTACCTTACAGTATATTTCTTTATATCAGCCCTGCATTTCTTTTTCCAAGCTTGATATAGCCTATAGTGCAAACTTACCTTTAGTACCTGAACCACCAAGAAATGTCATCAAGTCATTCCAAAAGATGGTGGATAAAACAGCAACAGCAGCAGACAAAATGAGTAATGTCTTGGCCATCTTCCTCCTGATCATGACGGCAACCTAATGTACCGAGTACAAAACGTTACAGAAAAGAGTTACGATCTAGTTAAAATACAAAGTCGAATTGGGAACAGGCAAACATTTTAGAATATTATAGGCCTAGGCCCTACCACAACTTAGTTTATTAATCTGAGTAGTAATCATTACAGTACAATCTTCAGTGTGCTGAAGTTAATCTTGCACTGCAGGGCAAAGATTTAAGGATTTTTCTGGTTGGCTATCAGACAACCAGATCTGAATTTCTGGAGAAAAAGTATGGTGACCTAGCTCACTACAAGTTCCTGCTGAAACTTGGATAGACCTCTCTGCAAAGCAAGGCACTTTGCTACCATATTGCCTACTGCAAGTCTTTATTTCGTTAGCATGTTAAGCAATTAGAAATGAACAGTGGTCAGGTGTTACAATATGTTTGTTGTACTTAGCCTAAGGCTTAGTCCGTCTAATTAACGTGATACAGGTCTATAACTAATTTATTGTGAATGAATCAATCATTCCCAGGGACTTACGTTATACACACGTAGCCTAACTGTGTGTTGGCAAATGTTGACAGCATTATAACCTACACCAATAATATTTAATACTCACAATTATACTGGTATAACCGATAGTGTCGAGAAGAAACTTAAACAGTATTTCTATAGACACGAAAATAATTAGTTTTAAGAAACTAGTATCAAAAGTTATGTTTAGCACTACTGTGAAATGAGACTGTCGCGTTACCCGAGCTTCTCGGAGTTATTTTGGACGAGAGCCTACAGAAATCTTCAAATTCTAATATATTTAACTTGTTATACCACTACAATAGTACAAGCGTTGTGTTATCATTGTCACCATGTCACCTCAAGAGCACTAGAGAGAAGTCAACGCTGTGTATCATTTCTGGCAGGTGTTTTCAGGTACACTTTGCGCTTTTGTCCTTGTAGTTTCAAGAAGGAAATATATCTATATGTTGTACAAGCGGAGTTGTTTCATCAAATAAGTTAATCAGGGATTTCAGAAACATCTCTTAATAAATCAGAGCACTGGTTGAATTTGTATGTTAGTGTTAGGTAGACTAGGGCCTAGTTCTGCGAAACTAGAATTATTGTGCTTTTGTCATGATTGGTCAATCTTCGTGCACTGCTTGGACGGTTGGTCAGTTCCAATAGTGAAAATTGGTTTACATTTATTTAAACTGTTACCTACTTATTTTATTTATTTTTTTAAAATCCAGGCAGGGATCAAATCCCATATCACACTTGTTGGATTCTTTCATTTAGGATATAATTATCAATATCAGGGGTTTTTACACTAGCCTACAGCAACAGAGTTGTTTGGTTTGACTGAAATTATTTTGAAGAGGACACATCAATTACTGATCTTTATTAATTAATTAATGTTAGTAAGGGATATTTACACAACAACATGATGATAAAAAATGACCAACCAAAGTATAGGCTAAACGTGTTCGAAATTCGAATTCGAAAAAAATCCCAACCATTCCTTACTTTGCACATGTATAAAGATAGCTGGAGAAACACTTACATCTGTAATACTGCAATTACCTATACCTAGAATATGTGGATGTAGCATGGGATTCCATCATTGCTACTGGGTGAATATTTAAGACATAAGGCGGCGAGGAGCTATTCGATTTCCTGTCTGGGTGCGGAGTGCATTACATGGTGCATATCTTATTTGCTGGATATTTACTGTTATTTCGAATTACATGTTGTGGGAATATATAGATGTAAACTAAGCTGATTGGCTAGTGTTCCTTCAAAGAAACTCACAACTCCATATGTGCTCTCCAAGAAAGCCTTGGCATGTTAGAGAAGATTCAAAATTAAGCAGAATACATGATATCCAACAGTTTGTTACTGAGAATCAACTCTCTTATTGATAGATTCCACTTCTTTATACTTTCACACCAGGCTCTCCCAACCATCCCTTACTTTGCTCATGTAAAGATAGCTGGAGAAACACTTACATCTGTAATACTGCAATTACCTATACCTAGAATATGTGGCTGTAGCATGGGATTCCATCATTGCTACTGGGTGAATATTTAAGACATAAGGTGCTATTCGTTTTCCTGTCTGGGTGCTTAGTGAATTACATTGTGCATATCTTATATGCCAAACATTTACTGTTATTGATCTACAGTAGCTGCCCTGTGAGTACCATCCTTGTCTTTCATTTCCAGAATTATTTTCTTGAAGAACATAGCAACATGAAGCCATCATAAGGATATCAGGATGCAAAAGCTTGACAAGTTCTTAAACCTTAAAACGAAGCACGGCACAGTTGTCAGGGTAGTCCGGGAGCATTACCTGAGAGATGACATTCCCTGTCACAACAAACTTTGTCCACAGACATGCTCAAATGGTAAGTGGTCATTGGTGGAGAAGATGTTAAGAGAGCTCTAATTTAAAATATATGTAAATTATTATATGTAATGAGAGGCTAAAAGTTAAGCTCACAGGGTGGCATAAAACATCGGTTATGAATGACTAGAAACAGTGCACATTGGACTTAGCAATAGATTCATCATTCTTCCCCAGCCAACCTCATAGGAAGTTGGTACTGAAGGTTCCTAATCACAAAATATGTGCTGATGGTTTGAAAAGTGAAAACACAATAGAAAGTATTAAATGTACAAGGATACAATGAATGTCAGACCTGAGTAAAATTTTATGTTGGAATAAAAACTAGTAAAAATGAGGTTTTCAGAAGGAACAAACAGGAATAGTTACACATAGAATAAAGTTCTGCACTATACATAGCCTCAGAAACACACTTCTGGGCAATTGTAAAACCCAAGCGACCTTCAGATTACTATAAACTCTTAAATTGTGAAGTCATCTCTGTTGCTCCTGCAACGGACAAGGCTGATTTACGGTTACCCCATGATCTTAAATTGACCTCAAATACTATCTAGAGGCAGTTTAGAGTAGAGTCCCATGAGTAAAAGTCTGTAAAAATATTGAAACACTTAGCAATTTTCAAATGTTAAAATGACGTTTATAAACCACTTACCTCTTTTCCTGTACTTTACTACTATAGGTCCTGACTGCATCCCAGCAAATGTCAGTCACATTTTGCTTCCGGACTGTTTCGTCACCAGGACATTTGCTGAAATCTTTGAGTTACCAGAGTTTAGGGGAATATTATTCCTACAGACAGCTCTTCACTCTGTGAGTACAGTACAGTCTTCAGATTTTTTTCTTTAGTGAGAGATATACAATTAAAAAACATGGTCCAACACTTGATGCAATACTGTGAAATAATTTGTTCTCAGATGGTATATATGTTAACTATAATTTATTTCATGTATCAAGCCTCCAAAAAGCTTGTGAAGCAGCTGGACAACTGTGGGCATGACTAACATTCTAACTTTGTTTGCTGTTGGAGCAGCCTTGGAGGTTGATTTAACATTCTAAATTTGTTTGCTATTAGTAATAATTCTTTCTGGTGATCTTGTAAGTTGCAACTTATCTAGCTTAATGAAATGTGTAAAGAGAAAGGATTGATTTTAAGTTTAAGGAGTACATCATGAAACAATAACAATAATAAAGATTTGTAAAGTGAAGGTGTTCTTCAAAATACTTTCATGGCACTTTGACACAACCATGTCAAAAGGCAAGCTTAAAGCAGCCAAACATTATGGTAAAAATTAAAAAGGCCATATGCCACCTTACAGATTAATGTTCATGGAAATAGTTGTGCTGGTTTACTCCAGTACCTTAATTACTATCATTTCATTAGGAAATAGTGGAAAGCAAAGTGAAAGGAGGTACTAACATATGATGATTACTGGACTCATTTTGTTTATTAAAGCAATTTCAAATGCACATTGTGAAGGCTGCTACTGTCATGGTTACAAGCTGCTGCTGCTGTCATGGTTATAAGCCTCTATTGTCATGGTTACAAGCTAACTTCAGATTGTCGATACATGTGAAATTTTGCTTCTGAAGTGATAATTGTACTGCATCATGCACATCATGAGATGATAAAAAAACTTTGTATGTTAGACAGTGCTGCAAAGAGTGCCACATTTAATTTTTTGAACTAAATGTAAATTCCATTATATTAAAAAGTTGTCAAACTGAAATCGTTCCCCAGATATCAGTGGTGATATGATTTTTGGATGTTTTCCTGGGCATTTGTCACTTTTTTTCCTTCATTTACACACAGACGCTACATGAAGGAAATAGGAGGATCTATAACCGACTTTTAGCCAAAGTGCATGATGGGAAAAGCGGCTGTGCAGTCGTAGCGAATGAATTCTGTCGAGATATATACGATCTTCCAGAGGCAGGAGAGAAACTTTCAGACTGGCAGTTTCGGTAAGTCTTTGTTTTACTTCTACAGATGCCTCACAACCTTCAATTACTTTGCTACCCAGCTTACCCATCACCTCATAACATAAGCACTCTTGTCCAGCTATGGTTTTAGTTTGTTTCTTTTTTACTTTGGTTTGAGAGCGTTGTGGTCAAGTGGTGAAGGCAGTAGACTTGTGATCTAAGGATTACAGGTTCTAGTCCTGGCCAGATCATTACGTTGTGTCCTTACACGAGGCACTTTATCTCCATGCATCTCTTCACACAGGTGTATAAATGAGGACCTGTGAGATAAATTGTCAGTTGGGCACTGTTTTAGCTGCTGCCATGTGTGGCGGGGGGGGGATTGTTATGTGCCTTGAGCACCATTATGGGTGGATATGTCTGTGCTTCATAAATCTAATTAGTAAATTAATAAAATTAAAAATTACTTGGAAGGTTATGGTTGCATGTTTATTTACTGTATTTATGTATATTTATTTAATATTGTGCTCGTCTTGAAAACAGTGATGATTTGATGATTGCAAGAGATGCTTTCAGAAATTCTTTGATTTGTCTAACTTAGCATGGTGCATAGGAGTGCAGAGTGGTATGTGAATCACCTGGAACAACAGAAAGCTGTCATAATTCTTACAGAAAACAATGAGGTATACAAGATTCTTTTGTATTATTAAGACAATAACTATTTGTCCAAACAACAATCTCTCACTCTTCGATGTATCGTCTGGTATTAGAGTTACAAACTAACAGAGTACTGAAGCCAAGAAAACACATTAAAGCAGTAATGAGAATGTCTACACTCTATACAGAATAATACTTTTGCTTAAGTAGGTTCCAAAGACAAAATTATCTGATGAAATGTAGTGTGTAAATGCATTTGTGGAGGTCTGAGACATTATAGAAATTTATACAAGAAAACCAGTTTATAGAAAATATTCAAAGCAGCTTTGGTGTTGTTTAATCATGGTTATTAATAAGCTTATTAATGGTCAATAGTATTGCCCAAAAAATATGCTAAAAGCTAGATAATGGTCACTAATGGTCACTCAAGTTTTCAACAAGCATTTTTACTGTCACTCTAAAAGCTGTTTATAGGCACCAAGACATTTAATTGTATATTTTTAGACTTTTTAGTAATCAATGGCCAGGAATAATTTGGAGGATCAGAGTGCTTTTAATTTAATTTAATTTTAGCATGCTAACATTTGGGCCATTGCTGATGACTGTTACAGAATGTTAATTTTGTTTGCAAAAGTTAAATCAAGGGTTTGTTTCAATCCTTGTTCATTTTCTTTAAAACTAGAGAAAGATACATTCTGCCAAAATATATAGAGGATATCATCTCCTTTCTGTATTATTTGGAGGAAGAACACTTTTTATGAGATGATGTGTATTTACTGTCTCATTTTCCCCCTATTATATTATTATTAACAATCCAATGAAAAACTAGAGTTATAAACACAATAACAGCTAAACATAAAACCCAGTGGATTGCACTATTGTTGGCATGAATTTGTCATGCAGGAAAATGGAAATACACAATAAATTATGATTTTTATCAATCTGTTGCCAAAACATGAGGACTTTTAATTTATATCCTTTCTCTTAAAGCACTTTGAAGAGTACAAAGAGAAAGCCAAGAATGTCTTTGTCCTATTAATGAAAGACTATCTAGAGAGATTCTGGCCAGAGCTGAGGCAAGCGCAAGACATTTATGAATCTCTTGCGGTTGCCCTTGAAAGCGAGACTCAGCACGGGTCTGGTAAGTGTTCACAACTTATTAAAGTTATCGTCTGTCTTGTTATAAAGCTGACAACATGATTGCTTGTGTAAAAGTAAGTTGGCCTGACGTTTCGATTCTAGCAGGATCTTCTTCAGAGGCTAAATGACAAGTAACAGTAACAGAAGGGACAAAAACACACAGAATATGGTGAACACAAAGAGATAGATGTAAGGGGATTAGTAGACAAGGGATGGAGAGAAGAAAGCAACAGGGGAAGAGGAGAGGTAGGAGATAAACAGTGGAGGGACAAAGAATACAAGAATACAAGAAAGGGACTAAGGAAAACAAGAATACACTCAAATTCGAGATTATTCTCTTGTGACACAAAGTGAAATCTGGATTATACAGGACTCTTATTATTTGGATCCTAGATTATTTGATTATCTGATTTTCAACCATCTGTAAATTGAGAGGTAACACCAAGCCCATGGCCAGGAATTGTGAGGGGGAGGCCAGGGGTTGGGGGTGGCAGCTCAACATTTTCAAGGAAGGGTACCAACCATTTTAAGGAGAGGCATAATATTTGTACATCATAGTAACAGAAAACATATGACACAAGCACAGAGAAGACTAAATGTTGGAGCTTTTTACAGTATTGCTGCTATTAAACACATTCTATACAGTCTATTTCCATAGTTTAGTAAAAATTTAATATCCTTAATGGATTTTTTTCACATCCGGAAACTTTCCTGATATAAAGAAGTTTCTGGAAAATTCCAATTACACCTCCAGAAGACACCCTTTTGCAATTTTTTCTTAAATTTTCCTAAAATATATTATGAAACTGAGAACACAATATTTTTCTATATTCTAATTACTCTGGGCCACCCTTCATATCTTTCTGCCACTCATTGTTGACCATGGGGCTCTGACTGCCTTACCCAGCCCCCCCCCCCCATCCCACACACCTTTCCTCTCTTAAAGCCTGGTTATTAAGCTACATGCCATCAGTAGCTCCGACCATTAATCCACAAGGTCAGAGGGAGGTTAGCAGTTCTCAGTAAGAGACTGATGCTCAAGTAATAATAATAATATTTTATTCTTATATAGCACTCTATATCAAAGAATGATCTCAAAGCACTTCACAAAATCGCATAATATTACAATTTAAAATTATTACAGCCTTAAAATATTACAGCCGAAAAATATTGCATCATAAAAATTACAAAAATAAACAAATATCCTAACAATAATTATTAAAGCAATAAAATTCAGGAATTAAAGACGAAAAGCAATAAAATATGACAGCATGCAATAAAACTAAAATACCAAACTATTACAGCCGAAAATTAGTAACAATAAGACTATCAAAATATAAATAGAAAATAAATTTTAATAAACAACAATAAAAAAATTGGTAAGACGGCAACACGAACAATAAGACTGGAGGTTTAAAATGAATAATACTTTCGAAAAGGGTAAGTTTTAAGGAGTGCCTTAAAAACATTCAAGTGACCTACCTATACAGTTTGATGAATAAGATTTTTCAGTCATCTATCTACTTTTTATCATTTTCTTCATCTGTCTCCTATTTACCTTTTCATCTCATGATAGAGTCCTTCTACACCGGTTATTCCACGTACACACACGAATGTTGTGGTACTCATCTCTTGCGAGGCGATGAACTCTGTGATTGGATGAATCAGGTTCCTATTGTGAAGTCATCTTACGAGGACGACACGGTCTGTTCTGCTCGATCGCCGGAAGAATCGGTCACATACAACTCCATATCTACCGTAAGTATCGGAACAGACCGGAACAGACCAATGCTAGAAAACAGAGTCTTTACAAGTTTATTCCTGTTCATCACTCGAAATTGCCCACAAAGTTGACGTTATTGATTTGGAAACCAAAGGGAACTTTCACTAGTCAAACAAGGGAACTACATGGTCACTGCTGGATTATAGTAGTATCCAGTAATTTCTAAAAGTCAATAAGCCAATAGTTTCTTTGCTAATATTTTGACAAATCTGCTTGAAATCTCATCAAGACAAAAAGGATACAAGAACAATAATAGTTTCCACGTCTCCTGTGTATATTCATCCAGCATAGAGTTGGCACTTTAATTCTCACTTTTAATTACGATACAGTAGATGGATTCTTGAACATGACAATTCCAGCCATGTAACAATCACAAAATAATAACCTTACGTTTATGAATAAATTTACATCGTGGAGTAGTAGTTATTAATGATTATTATTCATTTATAGCTTAAGCTCTAGTAGGCCTGCGATATATTCACAGCAGACCTTTATTAAGGTCATGTTTGATTTGCATAGATTTGCATATCAAAGGGGAATGATGTCATTGTTGTCATCAAGTGATGCTTGCTATAAGTGGTTGCCTTTATTTTCCTGTAACATTTTGCACAGATTTGCCTTCATGGGTTTCTGATACCATTGGATACCTCAGTGTCGATCTGTGGGAACCAGATCATGGACGAGGCTACCGAAATATGTTGCGGGGACGTCTTCATCCATTCCAAGTACGACGCTAACAATATCGAGAGGCGGTGCTGCGGTGGATCATTCGCTGCTTACTCTCCATCTGTAGAGATTTGCTGTAGTGGAATGGTGTATAGCATACCGGAGAGCCAAGGAGAGTGAGTTGTTCAATTGTAACTTTTAAAAGGGTGTTAATGTTGTTAGCAAAGATGTTTGGAGTTTTGAAACTGCCTTCTTACCCCCCCCCCCCTCCTCCCCTCAAACACCAAAACACCCCATCTCCTCTGGAATTACAAAAACATATATAATGATGTTGATATAATAAACAATTTTTAAAATGAAAATGCATCAAACCTAAAGCTGCTGATCTCTTCTCTCTTATCTTATCTTCTTTTCTCTTTTGTTCTTTCTCCTGTCTCCTAACATTCTCCTCCCCTCTTTCCATCTCTAGCTTCCTCTTCCCATCTTTAGCTTCCCCTATCCTTTCTCTCTTCCCCTCTCCTGTCTCTCACCCTGTCTTTTATGTCGCTTCTCTGCTCCTCTCCTCTTCTCCCGGTCTCTTTCCCCTCACACAAACCTACAGTAACATTCAATTATAAGATGGCTCAATCACCCACTCCCTCCCCCCCCCCCCCCTCTCTCTGTCATGATACATAGATAATGGGTACCCTCCGTCTACTGAAATCAAAAGTTTGTCAGCTACATGTTTAATACAGGGAACCACCACTGACACTAAGTAAAGAGGAGGGTTACATTCATAGCTCTGTTATTGTGATGGTCCCTGGTATTGTAATATTATCCAACCTTGGAAAGGAATGAGAGGGATGAACATTGGTAATGACGTTTGCTGTTTACTACTCACCAGAGAAAGCAATCTCTCCATATTTGGAACCCCTTAAACTTAACCTCAAAGGCTCATTTAGCTAGAATTAATTTAATTGTTAAAGTGAGTTTGATGTTAACTTGTTAATGGTCAGAAGTTCGATAAGTGTATATTTTAACGGATGTTGGAATTCAGACATCGTAAAAGTTGCTTCAAATTACTTTTTTTAATCATCATTTTTATGATCGCAGTTGTTGCGAATACCGAGCCTACCGTACCTCAGAAGAGGTCTGTGAAGACAGTGGGGTCATTCGACCCGTCGGAAAACCTCTCAGATGTGGAAATCAGTTTTACAGCGAAGATGAACAGGGGTGTTGCGGTGATGCAGATTTGTTTGGACCAGGGTGGACATGCTGCGACGGAGAGTTATATGAAACTGGAACAGAGGCACTGAATGGAGGCCAGTGTTGTGCTGGAGTTGGATACGATCCAGCAACTCAAATCTGCTGTGGTTCAAAACTTCATGAAGAGCAGTCCAGGGGTAAGTGACAGACAAATGTATTCATACATCTTAGTCTAGCAAATTTCTGGAGGGATATGAGAAAGAGATAGAAAGTTGTTGTGAAAAAGAACAGACTTTATGATTATAACCATTAAGAACAGTTGACTGCCATGTTCAGTTCTTGCCTAACGCTGACCTAAGCCTATGCAGCATCCATCCATCCATCACCAAGAGAACTCCAGAGGCCGGGAGATTGTTTTCCACTTTTCTTTACAGTGTTTATTTGATGTTCATTTGAGAAACCAACCTTCAAAAGTTAAGAACTGCATCTGCTGATAAAGCACATGTATGTAAATGATGCTGGTTTTGGCGAAAATTGTTGGGGGGGCTTTTGTAAGAAAAATGTCCAGTTTGCTTTATAGCAGTCGGTGTAAGAGTGTAACATTGTGTTAAACTTGCCAACTTTTGACATTGGGCATTGAGAAAATTAAGCTCTATAGAGGGTGCTATACAAGAACTAAGTTGCTCAATACCTGTGTTATTTTTATTGTCTGGCACTTCTTTTTATCATTACTTTATTTTAGCACAACCTATTTTCACATATATCTTAGTACTTCACAAATAATGATGCAATCATTGGCATCAAAAATTACCGGGGCGCCTGAGTCGTCCTCTGTTGACCTAGTGATGACTAAACACTATGTAAATGACACTAGCTCTCATTGTATGATGATGTATACAGTAGGTGTGTATATAGGCATCTTGGTGTTTACTTTATTAGAGCAATCATATATATGGTTAACCTTCAATATCGAAACACTGGCAGTGTGTTTACTTTTTTATATTTTCTACTGATATGGATTTCAAAGTCCAACAAACACTTACTTTACCACAAGAGGAACGATGTTTATCTGTTTTGACCCAATTTCTCAGTTTGTTTGACAAGAATTGCATTCCAAGGGGCATCCCAAGATATGTTGTGAAGCAACTGTTTGTGAAATTATCTATAATTTGTTACGATTGAAGCTAAATATTAAATCTTCTAAAAACTGTTGAAAGTTCCTCTTTTAACTGTGTATCCCTAGTTAATAAAATAAATATTAAATGATAGCAACTTCTTTTTAAGGTGACTTTCTTCTTGAATTTTATAAAATTTTTAGATTTTTTGTTTTTTTTGTTGTCCAAGTGTGATTGATGTGGCTGCATATTTGGTGGAAGTCAAAGGTCATTTGAGGTATGCAACGGTCAGAATGGGAGAAGAAAAAACAAAACAGCAACAACTTTTTACAGACACTCAAGTATTGTACAACTCAAATGATGTTAAATTGCAAATTAGGTACATATAAAAAATATTTCTGACACAGCATTTGAAGTCAATTGTGCACATTTTTGGTCAAAAATAGCATCTTCTTTACATTCCTTGATTTGGATTGACATTCAACCATCAGCTAGGTGATACACATATATACGTCTTAAAGTTAACACAAACCAAACCAAATCATTCCAAATCTTTGGATTATATAACCAAGATCTTTGAAGAGAACAACTTCCCTATAACCACCCCTCTTGTGCTGTTTAAAGGTCTGGTCTGAGAGCTTTCTTCACTGTCATAGGGTCACTAAGGATCTAAGATCTTTCACTTTTTCTTTGCTTTTGTGAAATCCATATTTTTAAGTTAGAAACGTGAGCAACGTTTACACTGAAAGCCGTGCCATCATTACGTTATGCTAAGAGTTGTTGGCAAAATTTTCAGATTCAGCAAAAACCCATCTCCATGACCGAAACTCAAAATGTTAATAAGTTAAGAGAAACATAAGCAAAATGAAGCACATTGTGGCTCGATGATGTCACGTTTAGACTTGTTCAAGTCTTAGCCTTGTGTGATATCTCCTAAATGGATTATGTTTATATATAAAAGTTGTATCGCCTTGAAAGGCTGGTGTTAGACCACTTATAATGACAGTGGCCCCTTTAAATTCTGGTGTGAGACCACTTATGATGTTTATGTACCCATAAATGCTGGTGTGAGACCAGTAATGATAAGTGTGCCCCCTTTAAATGCTGGGTGTGTTAGCCTTACATTATATAAAGTTACCAGAAAAGGGCCGGTTGGGATGTCAGACTAGCTGCTATTCAAATTCTGGGAATTTTCTTTACCTCGCATATCATCATATGAGTGGTAAAACTTGAGTATCCATTTAATCTTAATATGATAATCATTGCTTTCTGTTTATAGCTGGATTTTGTTCCACAATATTCTGTGAAAGGGACAAAATTAACATTCTGAATATTATAATTAATATAGTCCCACCACTTCTATGGTCTCATTTGTGATTGATTTACCGTGATTCTGCAGTAAGGTTTTTCTGTATTAACAAGGTCGCAACACACAATGTCATTCCTCCTCAAAAGAGCAGTGTCAGTATTTTGTAATGGTTAATACTGCCCTCTATTATCATTTTCGGTAGTTGGAAAGTCCCAAGATGCAGTTTATAGGATTCCAGTTCATTTATACATGTCAACCCTGTGCGTCATACAACTTCCTGCTATTACGTACCATGCTTGGCAGGTAGTTGTGTTTTTTACTACCTGTTATCAATACAAGTATATTATCTGCCTTGCAAGGTGTGAATGTACTGCTACCTTGGGTTTACAAAGTAACCACCACCCACACACAGACACAGATCTTATTGAACCTTTCAGAGGAAAAGTTTAACTTGCTGACACAGCCTATGTTGTCATGTGAATAGGATCTTTATTCAAACTACTTCCCTCTTTTAGCATGCTACTGTGGAAATTCATTTTCACCAGTTTGGTAAATAAATTTTTGTATTTGACCTTGGGATGAAAATCACAATGACATAGCTACTGCCCACAGCAGCCATATAGACAAACCAGGTATAAAGTTATTTTAAAAAGCTGTTTCTATAGCCAGCACTTCTGATAAATCAGTTAGTTTACAAATAATAGATACTTTAAAAAAAAAGAGGAAAACTAAAAGTAACATCTCTGGGCTTTAACACTTTTACTTAAATTTCGATTTAATTGTTTGGATTCCTTTCCTATAGGCATAAGGTAACTATGCAATGGTGATATGGCATGCATGTGTGTATGTGACTCTTGTAAACACGCTTACTCAATAGTTCATGGTGGACTAATGTGAATCCATCTTATCGAGTTTAAGAACCCTATTCTTTTCTTTGAAGTTTAAATTTCAAGAGAGGTCAAAATATGAAAACCTTGTGAACATGATAACTCAAAAAGTACATCTTTGTTGAACTGCATACTTTGGGAATGTAGATCCAGCTTAATGAGTAAAAGAACACTTTTGAGATTGGTGGAGGTCCAAACTCATTTAAGGTCAACATCTGAATGTCTGTATTTGACATGGGAAGACTGACCTTTCTGGATAGTGAACATTTTGTAAAATCATCAGTGAATTGATTGGTCGATACCCACAAGTGAGGGCTACCTATAAGAGATGGGAAACTCCCTGATCTTCTCTGGTTCTCACTTAGACCCTTGGACAAATTTTAACTCACTTGCTTTACATTAATCAGATTGTCAGTGGAATTTTTTTAGCAAACCATATGGCAAGGAATCTGAAACTTGCCAACTGGCTCTCTGGTTATGTTGATATCTTTCGTGCGAGAACTGCGTGTCATCCACACAGCTGGTTGAGATGGTTTGTAACCCCTTTCCAATTTCAGTATGTTTGTTTGGTTCAAAAATTTGGAACTGAAAATCACTAGGATTTGTGGGAATATCTCAACCTTTCTTTCTTCACTATCAACTTCCTCTGCTGCCCTCTATAAACTTGTATACTCTGACATTCCAAATGGCTATTCATTCACCTGATCTAAATAGAGCCACGAGTTGTAGGATTCAGTTCCAAATTCAATTTTTTTTGTGTTTTTTTGTGAGATCATCAAACAAATGAATATTTTCTGTTTTCTATCACAAGTTTTCTTCTTTCTAAATATCTTGTAATTTAACGTTGCATGTTTAATAGTTTTCTTTTGTTCTAAACTATTTTGTTCCTCTTTCCTTTTCCTTTTTCCTAAATAAACCTTTTTTCCTTTTGTTTGGTCTATATTTTCCGTGCAATAAGTTGAATTCCTTAGCTATTATTCATCAAGTTTGAAATATTTGACTTCCTAATTGAACAGGGGCATGGCTGGAAGTTCAGACATCGAATGGTGCAATCTGAATCATATTGCAACTTTAAATTAGGTCTTGAAGTAGGACTAATGGCAACTTTGTGCTAATAAATACCTTTAAATTTTGAAAATATCCAATCCCCCACCCCCCCCCGTCCCCCGGACCCCGGACTGATGATGGATTGGGGGTGCCTGATCAAATTTTTTTTAATTAGAAGTGTGGTCCTGTGGTCGTTGAATGCAGCTTCCTTGTTTCCCCTTCCCCATTGAGACTATGTGCCCCCCACCCTCCCCCCCCCCCTTTGTGGATTGTAGCAAGAGTCTTTTCCAATTAGGCACATATAACTATACATCCTTTAACCAATTAGGCTCATACAATAACTATACATCCTTTAACCATTCAACGCCAACAAATTCTCTTCCCTTTTCTTGAATGCTGCCACCACTGGAAGTGACCTCTACCAGAAACATGGACTTCCCTGTAGTTTATTTATAATTCTGTTAGTCACTGTGGCTTAGTCATAGTGAGGTCACAATATAGCTGTTGCTGGATCCATTCAACACCACTGGTGTGTACGGAACGCCAATAGGACCAAAGGTGGCGTTGCTAACCTTAACAGGAGGTGCTACTTTGTTGACCTAGGAATAACTTTATAGCTTTATTGTGGGAATTACAACAATGGAAGTGATGGTTACCAGCAAAAAAGACCTTCACCTTGAGGCTGATCATTCGTACTCCAGTCAAGATAGGACAGAAGTTGAAGTTTAATGTTTGAATTGTAGCAACAACAACCAAAAAAACAGGAAAACAATATTTGAATATGAACAGACATATATTTTTGACCAAATTTTTTTTTTTGTTCTTGATAATTATTATACAGTAATTTGACTAAGTCAGAAAACCTTGTTATCATCAAGCAATACCCAATAAAAAAGGGATGTTAGCTTTTCCCCTCCTGCCTTCATTTTCCTCCCTCCTTCCCCCCCCCCCCCTCTTTATCTTCCCCTTCCCCCACCCATTTGATCTGAACTGTGAAATGAGAGATGGTAACCTAAGGATGGAGAAGTAAAATCAGAGGGAAAAAGAGGCGAACCAATGTAAGAGTTTGGTACGAAAGGGAGGGATAACGGTGGGAATAGATCAGCTTGTACAATTATAGCTGTGCATTCATCCCCATGTCACATGATATTTACATATATAAAGTTTCTGTTGTCTTTTTTTGATCTCTTTAGATCAAAGAGATAAATTTTAATGGTATGACTTTGAGAGAATAGTACAACAAAAAAATTCAGCAAACACGAAAGAAACTGAATGAAAGGAAATGAAATTAGGTTTCTTCTGTTTCTGTTTTTTCTTTGTATAGTCTATTAAGTTATATGAAATTTAAATAAATAAAGCTCTTAAAAATATTACAAACCAGCTTTCATTTGTAAGATAAACATCAGATGAAATGTTTAGCCAGTCTTGGCAGAGTGGAAGGAGGACCGGGGCAGTTTTGTAAAACAAAAAAGCTCAAGTTATATGAAATTTAAATAAATAAAGCTCTTAAAATATTACAAACCAGCTTTCATTTGTAAGATAACATCAGATGAAATGTTTAACCAGGTGTGGAAGGAGGACTGGGGCAGTTTTGTAAATCATAAAAAGCTCAAAAGTGCCAATTTTCTCAACTTAGAAGGGACCTGTTTTTGTTCAAGTTTGTAACTAAAAGATGCCCATTTAATAAGGGACCAGTTTTATTTACAAAGTGCCCTTTTCTTGGGAAAGTGCAATAAAAAAAAGGGGTGTCCTTTGTCTGGGAAATTATAAAAGAAATGTTAACTAATAAAGGGTTGCGCAATTTGTGGTACAGAATGTAATTGGGATCTATTTGTAGGGAAGTTCTGAGTTGATATTGGGGCCCCCAAGACAAATTCACATGTTCCACTACCCCTCAAAGTTTTGTTCTCCCACCCCACCCCACCCCACCTACCCAAGTGAACCCTCTTCTGCTACCTCTGCCTTCAATCTACAATATCCAGAAAGTAAAATCTATTTGATCAACTTCTCAAATGCAACAAAATAATGATAAGAAAGAGAGGTTTCTGTTTTAATTTTTGGAAAAACAAATTATGAAACAACTTGGTATAAAATTGAGATCTATTTTTTTTTTACTTGTCAAGTTCACTTTCTAGTAAAAGTATGTTCCATCAATAGGAGAGTTCAATACTAAT
>JAIPMN010009743.1:0-21761 GCA_020650975.1 Apostichopus californicus
TGCCACTTTGAGAAATTGTATCTCGCGATTCTTATACTCCACCGTACAAAACTTCGTATGATTTTGAATACTCCAATTAAAAAATGCCTAATAGAACTACCGTCATAGGAGCAATTTGATTTGGTGGGGTTGTAACGACTTGCCCGAAAAAATATAACCAAAATTGCACATGTTAAATGTGCATATCATATAGACATGCATCGGTTTTTACATCGTATGCAAATAGCATACAATCATTTTACGTCTTATTACTCTTCCATATTGGTTACAATTATTTGGAAGTCGTTACAATATTAATGGTAATAATAATATCAGTGTAACTACTGAAAAACACACTGCAAATTATCTTTCTTCCAGTTGTGTCCCGAAAAGTTATCAGCATATTGCCCGAAATTTCACAAAAATATTTGGTTGGTGGTTAAATGAATGCCAGCGGGTACAAATGTACCGAAAAAAGTTCGCAACAAAAGTGCAGTCGCGAAAGATTGGGTGTTTGACTGACACTGACCGTATCGTTGACGATTAGCACGAGGCGGGGGGCGGGGGGAGGAGGAGCAGTCGGAATTTTCTGGCTTCAAAACCCATCCAGTTGGATTTTCAGCCACATTAAATTATTCATAATGGCGTATGAGGAAATGCACCATTTTGTGGTAGGACTCCCAGGACGGCAAGTCGAGAAACTCACATGCAGTCGCGGCGGATAGCTTCCTTAGCCTGTATGTCCGGGGACATTTTGGGACATCAGGGGTGGGCAACCTACGGCCCGCATGCGGCCCGCCAGTGATTTTTTACATCATCACAAAAAACGAACTATAGCTGCTTAGAATTTATCTGCACTAATCATGCTGTCAGGTAGGTCTATTATCACCATTAATTATCAACTGGACTGTATTGACATTATGTTTTTGTGAATACAGATTAGTACACACCTATTGCTTGAACGTCGTCGGAAGCAAAGCTTTGAATCAACAGCAGGTTGTTGGTTAGGTGCGGCCCTGTCAATCTTTCACTCCTAAAATCTGGCCCATTCATTCAAAAAGGGTGCCCACCCCTGCTATAGGCCTATATCTGAGGCCCTGGGGTCATTCCTTGGGGCTGGGGTTCCAGTTCGCCGCATCATTTGTCAACTTGCACTGGGTTCTAATGTTCATGTCATTTGGAATCACTAATAAAAGAAATAATCCACCAAAAATGAAGGTCGCATGAATTTTATTGCAGATTTCCTGAGTGACGAATTTGTAATTTTCTTCCGAATCACGCAACTAGCTGGCTGCTATCCAGCCTGGCAAGTGCCATCTCCAGCGATCTGGCAGGTATTGAAATCTGAAATTTTCTTGGTACGCTGCGCGCCAACCGATGGTGGCGCTCCGCTTAGATAGTACTCAGAGCCGGCTCTGATAGTACTCAGAGCCGTATATATACGGCTCTGATAGTACTCAGAGCCGTATATACGGCTCTGATAGTACTTGCGGCCGGAATACTCGAATCGATTACGTCCCCCCCCCCCCCCCACGTTTCAAATCGGATTGACGCCCCTGCTGTAGTGTGCCTAGGCCTATACTGTTATAGTTACTTTCGCTATAGAGGGAATCTAGGAACTTCTGCAGTAGGCCAACTAATATCAGCCGACATACAACATACAACAAAATAAACATATCTGATTGAAGCAAGGTCAACTAAAAGGGTCAACTAAAATGTCAACTAAAATGGTCTTCCGGTGGCTGAACTTGATTTCTGTACAAAAATGCTGTAACATTTTCTGCATCAAACCACATCATACCATTCTGTATGACCAAGACATGCATGTGTTGGAAACTGCGGCTGGGGATCTTTACAATTCGATCGTCTGGCACATCAAAGTATTGTCTAATTATAATTCAGTGTATACGTGCTATTGGACTCCCTGTAGCTTCGGGTAGAAGGACCGGTTATAGTGGACCTTGAGCTGGGGGTGGCAATTACAATATTTGAAACTTACACAGATTTGATCACAGCAAACGAATACTACTATATTCAAGGATGTTGATTTTCTTTGACTAAATCTCTTTTCTTTCTCTCTCAAATTAATGTCGAATCATGTTGTGAAATAGGGAAGTTTCATGAATCGTAAATAAGTTGGAATTACACTTAGAAATTCAAAGGCATATAATGAAGTAGTAAGTAAATAAGTAAAAAAAAAATGAAAATGAAAAAATGAAAAAATGAAAAAAATAAATAAATAAAAAAATGAAAAAAAAAAAAAATAATCATTTTGAGAAAGTTCTGATTCGAATGCTTATCGGGATCTAAATTGTGACGAGACTATATATGTTATACACTAACTGTTGATTGGTTGAAAGTGCGCACACCCCTAAAATAATAGTATTAAGTTACCAATTTTGCTCTAAAGAGCCAATCACGAAGCCAAAAACAAAAAGGTCCTGGTAAGCTCCGCCTACACGAATACGAACTCAGCTTTGGAATACCATTGAACGTTCTAGAAGAATTAAATGTAGATCAAGTATACAAAGAAGCTGAATTTCGTACCTTTGAGCGTATGAACAGTCGAGTAAACGTTTTACAGTGGTACAATAAAGAGTGACTATAAGCCGATGAGCTAATTAATTACTGCATGTACATTACATAATATTGCATGAAAATAAAGTCACTCAACTGGTGACTTAAGCCCAGGCATTTGTTTTGATGTATAGGCCTACAAACACCGAAATGGATGTGATAATTTTCCTTTCACTTTTGACTTTTTATGACTTTTTGTTGTTGATGTTTCAAAGGGGAGGAACACTATAGGTCATTGTAAGCTAGGTTGCAGATAGTTTGCAGAAGATTAAATGTTCATAATAAATTCTTTTTACAGTATAATTTGCCTGAGTCGCGGTTGTCCTTTCTAAAAAAAAATTTAAGAATGCTTTGGATGGTTATAGTCTAAGAATTGCAATAGGATATGAAGTTTCTGTGTTTAGATTGAAGTTGCCATAAGGTCCTTGATGGGGAATTAATTATTTTTCACTGACGAAACTGACAAAAAGTAGTATACCACAGATGAAATAGGATATAAATTTATACCTCGTAATATAGTATAATCTACTCCGTATTGCTTAATTACCACCAAAACGGCTTGCATTTTACATGGTGTTATATCTATGGTGTTATTTGTGTACCCAAGTGCCAAATTCTGCTATAATAACGAGTTTTTGAAGTGTTTATTCAGCAACTTTATTTATTCAGTGAACCGTGTGTAATGACACAATTATTGAAGAGGGCAATCACGCAGCGTAGAAGCATCATTCGCCTGATAATTAACGGCTAATATCATAATATATGAGTACAGAAATACGCCTTCAAAAGTACGGCTTTTGTGTTTTTAGCAAGCGCCATCAACTTGCACGGAAGGCCAGAACGTAGGTCCTAATACAGTTAGGATATGCCACATACAGCGTGTGAAACAATCACATTACAAAAGCAGAAGTGAACTCCACGACCACTGATTGCTTGTTTGCAGAACCCAGTTGAAAGCAGAAAGTTGCTGTTTGTCGTCATAGCAGTTGTACAGTAGTTTTTCAGAACTAGTAAATAAATCATTCATAGGTTCTTATTTTCTAAAAGCTTTAGACAACTGCGTTGAGTATAAAATAGTAAATATGAGCGGCCCGCAGGCTTTGGGTAACTCCGGTGTTACAAAGGAGCTGAAGAAAGCAGCCGAGCCAGGCGCTGCTACTGTTTCCAAAGGTAATGATGTAACTGTACACTGCACGGGATTCCTAGCCACAGAGCCGCCGCAGAAATTTTGGAGGTGAGGTTATCAAAGAAAAACATGATAAAAATTTTTTTTTTAGTAGTAAACCTAGAGACTACTTGTATACAGCTTTGCAAAATCCTTTGCACAATAATATCCACGTTTTTTTTCTCAAGAATGTCCATCTATAGGTATAGGCCTACTGTATCTAGGTCTAACAATCTAAGCCCACCAGTTACCAAGGAGTAGGACTAAGCCTTTAACGCTTTCACTTTTCAGCACACCATTCTCAATTACTATTGTAGCCCTGATATTTATATTCTGAAAAGATTAATTATCCACATTTTCGCCATAATCTGTATATAGGTAAGACTACAAACTGAGCAATGACCCTATAGTAACCCTTATGCCAATATGCCTGCATTGACTTCTAAAAATGGTCAATGTCATAGGAGTTCCACCGTTAAATATGGTCCTATAGTTGATATTCTGAGCAGATAATCTAAAGATACAGTACAACTTATAAATAGTTAACAAAGCTGGCCATATAGGCCTAGCCAGGGGCCATACACACAGAACTAACATGGTTGTGTTCTGGTTGTTTCTAATTTCTGTGGTAGTGTCATCACTAATATTTACAAGTTTTCAGTGACTAGTGATTCAGTCTCAACAATATATTAGTATTACCCAACATTTGGGAGTATTATTTACACATAAAAATTTACTTATTACTGTAGGACTAATTTTTCAGGTCTGATCTGTGAGCATGCTCGATATTATTTAAGCTATGTACAACTACTTGTACTGTACTGTACATGGCATATGAAAGGACGAACTTTAAAATGTTTTAAGTAAGATGCAATAACCTTGATCTCACGGTAAGATGCTGGTATGTTAATGTTTTATCGACAGTAGTAGTAGCCTAACACTAACAGTTCCTGTGTTTGAATAATACAGTACTGTAAAAAGTGTGTGTGTTGCTACAATAATGCTAGTCCTAGAAGCTACATAAAGTTCATGTTAAAGGGCCTGTACACATAGACAGAGGTAGTCCCAGTAAGAACTGCGAATAGTGCTCTAATATGTAGAAATCTCACAAAAATATGGGGAGTGGAAAACAGCAAAGAAATGTATGGCTAGAGCGGGATTCAAACCAGTGACCTTTGGGTTATAAGCCCAGTGCTCTACCAACTAATAGCTAAGCTGGTCACTCAGAGGTCACTGACCAGTTCAAATCCCATTTTAGCCATCAATTTCTTTCCTAGTTTTCCATTGACTAAACATTCCCGGTCAGTTTCCTATTTTTTTCATAAATGAAAAGAAGTGAGAATAAGAAACTGATCGATTGGTTCAATTCTGAAGAAAGAAAAAACCCATTTTTTTTTTTTTTTTTTTTCCTAACCATTTTGGAAATATGCTTCAAGGAAAAATAACATTATTGACCAGCAAAGGCCTGACTAAGTACAAATATGTACTTAAATTAAAACAAAATGCTGTTCCAACTACTTACGGTAAGAACTAAGATGTGAGAAAAAATGTTTTTCACACTTTTCTTCCAGGTCTATCAAGATCTTGTCAAAGTGTCTTATACTTATCTACAGTAGCAAAATCATCTGTTATTTAATCTGCAGATTAGTTGCAAATGTTCACCTTTAAGCTATTTAACTTTGGACACACATCAGAAAACGAGCTTGTGCAGCCTATAGTGCACAATGTAAATTAACTGAGGTCACTGGACAGACCCTGGTAACACTGTGTCATTCATTTCTAAGAACTTAAAAATTGTCAAATTTGTCACATGTGGGTAATGAATCTCTTCAGGTTTGTCCTACTAGTTATTGTGCTCATAATATCTTAGTCCTACTTTTACAGACTAACACAAAGCATGGACATTTTCAGGATTTTTTTCAGTTATGTTGCATTGGATACTGTAGGAAGCCACATTTGCAGTTTATTAGCAAGTCTGCCATCATGATATACTTTCAATGTCTTTAACGTGAAGTCACAGATGTTCCATGTTATTTTGTAAATTTGTAATCCAAATCATCACTTTCCATTTGTGTGTGTGTTTGTTAGGTACAGTAAGTTGCAGCTGAACTAAATTGTCAAGTGTCCAACTTAACATGTGTAGCAAAATTCCCACTTTATTCTTACTTTTGTAAACATAAATTTATGATTGCTTTAAAATGACAAAACCCAGTATTAGCGGCTGACCACTGGAATTTCAGATGCATAACATTGCACTCATGAATTTAACTAGAAGGTGTCATATTATTTAATACAAACTGAAACAGCACCCATTTCTTTAGAGAAGAAATTTCTACATAAACAGCCCAGAATTTCATAAATTTATGGACGTACTGTACTCTATGGAAGGTACAGTTAATATTAGTTTAGGCATTCAACATGCGATGAGTAAAAGTTGCAATTTAGTTTGTCTTTGTGTGCCATAAATCATCCCCCCCCCCCTATAGATGCTATATGTATTTCATTTGAATTGTGACTGAGTGACTCTGTAAATTTACCATCTGTTGTGACATTACTGGTCTGTACCAGTAAATAACATCTTGTGCTGTACCTTATGTTTGGAAATGTTTGTAATTTGCCTGGTTTGTGGAAGGCTTTGCTTGGGTGCGCTGTAAACTTTTTTCTACACTGTACTGTATATACTGTATCTTGTGCAAGAATGAATACATTTCCAGGTTTGGGGCTCAACAGGCCCAAGAAAAATATTAAAAATAACTGTGAAAAGTTGCCCCTGGCTTAGAATGTTTTTCTCAGGTGGTATCAGGAAGCCACTAAAAAAAAGCAAAAAGAAGCACCAAATTGTACTTTGTAGTTACCCCACATAAAGTAATGGAAGTTTATAATAGGTTAAACCATATTTTAATTTTTTAAGATTGTACAGTATATCTAAAGAAAGGAAGCTTGGATTGATCAAAGGTTTAGCAGAGGTCAAGCAGACCTTTACAGATACCCTTACTTGAATAGATGAGTCTTATTGATTGTATTGACTTTTAAAGTTACGATTAGTTGAATAGATGAGTCATATACTATTGGAGGTCAAAGGTTAGGCAGCGTTTATGTAAAAATATTAAAGGATCAATCGATCTGCAAATGGGAACAAATGTTGCAAAAAAATACATGTAAAGAAGGATAAGTAAGAAGAACTGTTATTGATACATGAAATTTGAAGACTAGATTGATAAAATAGCTTGAGATATTGTCTTGAGATACATGGTATGTAGAGCTAGATTTATTGTGTAATAACATCATGTAGCAACAGTATGAATGACAAATATGGATGGATGTTATACTTTCTAGTCACTATACTTAAATTACTCATACTTATAGTTACTCATACTTACTCATACTGTAGTTTGAACAATGACACTTGAAATTACAGTTATTGAGATTAAACACTTGGGATTGACAGGGGATTGACAATAAATCAATAAATGGGATTGATAAATCAATAAATGGGATCAATAAATCATAATGGGATCAATAAATGGGACAAAAAACATTAATGGGATTGACAATAAATACTTGGGATTGACAGGGTTCACAGTATCAATAAAGGAAAGTTTGTTCAAGGAAGTAATATTCTGGTTTATTAGGGATATTCCCTTATTCTTTAAGGTTATTTTATGTGTAATTTAGCTGTTGGTAGACCTGTGACAAACATGCTACATGGAGTGAATAAATAAATATTGACTCCATAGATATAAAGGTTAGCACTTTAAGCTCTGTGATACTATCACCAATATATGCATAGCTCTCTGGTATCATACCCTAGCGATCTTGTTCCGCTGCACCGAACTTACTGAGCATTCCACCTTTTGTATTTAAACAAGTTTACTTGAACAGGAAATATGTACTAGTTTGACAGAATTAATAACACAACAGGTGTAAACCATAGAGAAAAAATGTGTAATTTCAAGAAACACGCAGCGATACATCAGCACAGCCTAGACTTAGTGCTCCACTTTCATGCTGTACCTAGTAAATCCTCATTTGCATATATCAGTATATTAATATCCATCAATTTTAGCATGTTAAAAATAAAAATTTCTAACAGTCTGCCAAAGTACTGTCCTTTCCTAGTTTAAAAAACTAATCTAACAAATTTCCCCCAGACATTGTGTAAAACCAGATGCCCTCACTTATCCACACTTAAATATTTTAAACAACAATTGGCCAAATGTTTCGCCGCACTGTTGACGGTCATGCACTTCAGGTACGGTAGGCGTTCTTACTCCTTCTGGAAGGCAGTGTTGTTCATGAATTAATACCCAAAATGATATGATTTACTTCGCTCCTCTCTTACCTGTCTACCACTCCACAATTGCACTTTCCTATCTACCTAACTACACATTTGGAAAGGTTTTAGCACTGCGCCCTCGCTCCCTGGGCCACGCCCACTAATTCCTCCTTCCGTATCTACCACCCGGAAGTAGACTACACGTTATTTTTCGTGAATCTTTCGTCTGTAATTTTACAACCATCTTTCGCGATTTTGGAATCATCCTTGGATCATTCAGTTACTGAGACCTTCTTCCGTGACCCTGATTTTTGGTGTTGATCACAATTAAGTGACAGTTAATTGACTTTCTAGCATATTTTAGGGCAATACTAATGGAGTGGCCTTTAACTTACACATAGAGCGGCATGCAATACTACATCGTGAGTTGCTAGTCCAGCACAACTTCATCAACTTGTGATATAGTAATATTATACACAGACTGTTTGTGGCTGTATCATTGTCTGCAAAATGCAGATTAGAGACACAACTATCGACACATTTTGATAGCCCTGGGCAAATTTTTAAGGATTTTTTTCAAATATCTTTGAAGTTGGCAGAATGTCAGCAAAGTTGTTTGTCTGAAAAACAGTGTAGCGGAACAGCAAAGAATGGCCAATTGTGGATATACTGTACAGTAGGAGAGATGTGTAGTTTGGAGAATAGAACACCAGAGCCTCTTTGTGCCAAAAAAGAGATTTCTTTCGTGTGGATCATAGACCTAGCACTATTTTTTTTTTTTTATATTTCAGAATCTCCAAAGTGTTGAAGAGTAATACAAACTTATCATTTTTTTGTGTATTTAGAACTTTACAATGCAATCTGAATTTGATGTAAACAATTAGCTGTCCCCTGCATGGCAACCTCCAAAGCTGATTCTGATTGGACTGATCAGGCAACAGTTCTCTTTTAAAAATCTCATTTTGTATGTTGTCTGTTGTATCAAATTTAACTGCACTGTATTGGCACCAAACATGCTAGGTATTCAATTATGGTCACCTTTGGTCAAAATTCTTAAACGGTTTTTATTACAACCTCTGAGGAAATTTTCCTCACTGGGACATTCAGTCATCTTGTGTGTTCCTTAAAAATTTCTGAGAACAATTTGGATAGAAAGACGTCCAGGAAAGTACTTTTTGACAACTTCTGACAGCTATCAATTATAGTGTGCTATAATTTGGGGCCTATACTGACTGCCTTTAAAGGCTAGCATTTTGCATTCTCTACTGGTCAGCTTTAAACTAATATTCCCTCTCATTGTATACAATACTGTATGAAGCCCTGGTGGACTGTACATGAATGACCAGCTAATCTATTCAATTTATTGTGTGGGACAAAGAGTGTGAAGGTGGACCAGGGAGTCCACTACCTTTCCTTATCATTTTAAGGGATACAAAACAAAAGCAATGGTTGGTGACAAGTAGACCGAGAGGAAATGAGAACAAAAACTTAGCAAGATAAAAATTGCACATATAGATCTAGATTTATATTAAACAATTTAGTCAACCACCAATCCAAAACAGTGTTTTAATACATGAGTGCATAGAGCACTTGGTTGATTGTCTCTTTTGGCAATAATGAAACCAGTAAAGTTGGCCAGATACCTTGCTACTCATTCAGTTCAATGACTGGCAAATGAAATAATTACTGTATAATCCTCTGGACACTCTTTGGAAGCCTGCAATGTCCAGAGGGTTACATACATGTACAGTACATCCCTATGCTGACATGAAAAGAGCAGTAAATTTACTTCACATGTGTTCTGAACTGTTGAGCATCTAATATTGTAATAGTCTACACAGTATCACTGTCAAAACTGTGAAGAACATTAAGAATAAAGCCGCCCCTTTGAAAAGACGTATTCTTTGAGCACTGTTGAAATGGAAAGCTCTATGCGGTTTCCCAACGAACAAATCTGTTTAATTATTACTGATCTCGCATGCTACACACAGGTCTAATGTTAAATACAAGCAATTAACTGTTTTTACCATGGTTTCCGTAAAGCTTTGAAGGTTGAACCATGTGAAGATTGATACTAATTTTGCACTTCCTTCTAAAAGAATGATCATTGTACAAAGTCTGGCTTAATTATGGTAGGAAAGCGATGGCATTGTATGGTACAGGTCGCCTTGAGGCGAATGAAGTGTTGACTCAAGGGCAAAGGTCAAAAGCATTATTTCAAGAATCAGGAACCATGCAATAATGAGATTCTGGTTGAAATACGGTTGTGGGAGTGACAAGTAATATTGACAGCAAATTGATGGGGTTTTAAAGCCAGAATTTAGAACTGTTCCTCATTAAGGCGAGTTTGAAATTAAAATTTGGAGACCTTTCACACAAGTTTTTAACTTTCAAATTGCACTAGTAAATGGTTATAAATTTGTATGTTTACAAGTACAAGTTCTATGTTTTTTTTATTATTTATACTGCAGTGGAAGTATATATGTAAGGATCAGTCGAGACTATAAAACCATCACTACTGTTAATATTTTGTCGTTATATGTGAAATGATGTTGAATAGAAGCATTGCTAAATTGCAAGTTGCTTTGCAACACCATTTAATATACTTCACTCCTTTATAACCTGGATTTGAGTGGATTAAGTGGATCACATCCAAACAAAAGTGCTAGGATGCATAAATGATAGATTTTTAATGGGAATGGGAAAGTAATTAGCAATGGCCAAGTAATGGGCAACATCCGTGGATCAACATGGTTGTAGTATTAACTTTACTTAAAAGTACTGTGACCAATGAGCTTACCTGTCACCTTACAACTTTAAAAAATGCTTCCTTTACACGGTGTCTTGATTGAAATTGGTAAAGTTTTATAAGACAATTATATCTGATGTGGAAAGTTTCATCACCCAAAAGTACCATAGTTTGGGTATCTGGACATAAGAAGGCTGACCCTTTAACTATTGACCCATCTAAATAAAATACTTTAAGTTACTTAAGTATCATAGATCATAGATAATGCAGGGGGACTCTTCAGACAGTATAAACACAAACCAGAAACAAAATTACAAAGGACATTGTGATATTAAAAACACATTAAAAATTTGTCAAGAGCTAAGTACTATTCAATAAATATAGTGGTACTGTTGAGGTTCACCTATTGATCCCATTAGTGCACTACAGTATCTTTCAGTTATGATGAGTTTCATAGCGTTTTCAGTGGAGATTATACCAAACTTTGCCCTCAGCATCAACATCACAGTTAATTAACCAGCATAATCACCTTTAGTGGTTAAAGGAGCATTGCATATATATACAAAGTGTATAGGCCTATATGCATTTTACATATTTGTATCCAAAAGAAACTATAGTACATGTATCAAAAAGATATATTACCATGGAAACGAGGTTGTGGGCGAAATGGATTTATGTTGTACAATGGTTTACAATTGTCATCCTTGGAAGAATACTTTACAGGTACATGGTCCACACAGGCTTATATTGGTAGCCATAGTCTGTGTTTTGTGTTACGTACTCCATATTAAGTACAATATCCATGAGTGTACACATATTTTCTGTACATACAGTGCAGTTAGTACCAAAAGCAATGGCATGTTTGTACTTTAATCGGTAGGACTTGTCAATAAAAAAGTACACACTACCTAATACAAGTGTTCTCCAGACAGGGTGATCTCTGTTGAAGGATTTCAAGTGTGTTTGCTTTACTCTCCCTTCATGGTATAACAGTACTGTACTTTTATCTGTCCACCAAAATTAATGCGTTTGGTCGGCGGTTACGGCTATGTGACAGCTACCGAGCATTAATACTGAAACTCGGATCACAATTGATCAAACTAAGACAAGCCTACTGTACAAGATATTTTCACCGAAAGGAAAGTATAGGCCCCTATAATTTTCATATTCAGTTTATATCAACATTTATTGCCTGAACACTTTCTCATAGCCAGTACAAATATCTATAAAAGTTACAATTTTGATTTTGGGAGTTGAGTTTTACTTCATGATTTGAATAGAACTTGACTGTAGTCAAGCTAATGATTTACATTGCTATAAGAGTACAAGTATTGAATAGCATGGAAAACTATATCAACATCAATGCAAAATTCTCAGGCTCCTCAAGTTGAACCATGGAGCTATAAACAGAACTGACACTATATACTGTGTCACCATCATACACTCCCTTCTGTTACCTTGGGCACAATCCTACACCTGTGACCAGAAGGATCAAAGTAGGTCGAATCTGTGTGGTTTCGTTCACAGGTCAATAACCTCTTTCATAACTGTGTCTTTGATGATTTATGAAGACTATCAGGAAAACACAATTAAGGATTAAATTTGGCCTCCAGGATACCTCAAGTTACACACTTGGTATTTGCCAGGGTTGGGTATATATGTATCACTTAACTTGTTTATATAGTATTTCAATTGGTTGACAAAATTTGTTATAATTGTGCTAAGGAGCACATTTAATATCTTAATAGGGCAATTCACATTCTTAGGGAACTAAAACCCTGCAGTAATTAAAGATACCCCCCATATGGATCATACATACAGTACACAGCTTTGTGTGAACATGTCTTACAAATTAATACTCACATACATAAATCCACAGTCTATATAGTTAATGTTAGCTCCTTGCCTGTAGTGTAAATAACGCAAAATTACCTTTGATCCTTTTAAAGGTCTTAAAACTGAAATTGCAGCAGCAGGTAGATTATAAATGTTTGACAAGCTGTCAAATAAACTGTTGAAATTTTTTTCTTTTTATATATATTCATGTTACATGGCTCGATATAAATCAATGATTAATTGCCTGCATACAGCTGTTGGTGACCATGCACATATATACTTGGTGTGGAAGTGTCAGGATCCAACTCTGTATATTTAATTTAATTTAATAAGGTACATCTGCATCCAAAAGGATTACGGTTCTGTGGGTATTACAGTACGAGTTAGAATTTACATACATAAGAAGAAACCCTGTTGTACAGGTACTGTTCTAAAATTTGAGCCATTTTACTCAGGGACCATCTTCCCTCCCTTACCCCTACCCCTACTCCTCCCCATCCCCATTCCCCAGAAGTAAACCAAGGGACCATCAGCCCACCCTCCTTCCTTCAATGACAGGTCTACAGAATATTTTTTTAAAAAAATATTCTGTGTGTCCAGTTCATTCATACAGTAGTATACTTCTTCAACATGTACAGTACAAACTAAACAGTTGGAAATTCTTCATCACTTTTGCAAAAGTTGCAAAATATAGCGCCATTTTAATTTGTATCAAAGCTCCCTTCATGTTACCAAAATTTCTGAAAGAGGTGGGGAAACCCTTCCAACAGGACAAGGAAGCAGTTGAAATTTTTTTAACATTGTTTACAAAGTTTCAAAGTATTGCAGTATTTTGCAACCTGGACAAGGCAACTTCCAGTTTAATATCAAAATTTCTCAAAGGGTAGATCGCTGTCCCCTAGGAACCACATAACATTTGAGTCCATTCATAACATTTAAAATTCGTGGTTGCACTCCTGGGTGTACTAATGTTAACACATTGTACTGTATGCATTATTAAGGGAGCTGTCAGACTCTCATGAAGTTGTGCATCTAAATATAAATTTTTATGAACAACAATAAACTTCATAATGTTGTCAATACTAGACCCTGCATTTACCACAGCATCTAAGAAAATTTATTCAATTTCCAAATTCCACCCCCAACCCCATCCCCTCCCACATTATCCAGCCCTCTCCTTTCAGTGAACTACCTTAAATCGTGTCGTGCTTCCAAATGAAAATTCTCATATCCGTAGATCACTAAGAATAAGACTATATATATGTCTATTAAAATCCAGGGGTCTGAGTAAATGGAAATTTATGTAGATGAATTCAGGATATTGATAAAGCTACCCATGTCAAGTCAAATCTTACTTGCAAATCCTGGCTTATCTCTGAATATCCTGTGTGCTTTTCATACAGTAGAGCTGTAAAATATATTTTCAAGCATACTGTTTTTTATTTGTTTTACTTTTACATACAAGTGCCTTTAATTTTATTCTCTTTGTTTTCTTCCAGCACAAGAGATGAAGGCCAGAAACCATTTTCATTTCCAGTGGATATGGGAAAAGTCATCAAAGGTTGGTCTCCCAAGAAGTGAGAATATTAATAACCATGCATGCTCCCTAATTGGGAAATATTTTTAACCGGGCAATAATGTGGATGTAATCCAATCTAGAAGAATTAGTTACCGTGGCGATAAAAAACATGAAAAGTGCACAAGATGGCTGTGCCTGAAGTTTTAATGGTTTTGCCAATGGATACATCATGGTACACATCTTATCTATGAACAGCAACATATTTTAATGAATCATCGACATTAATAATCCTCTACCGATCTTCTAGAACTGATTTTTCTTTCCTTTCTCCAGGCTGGGATGTAGCATGCATGTCGATGAAGAAGGGAGAATTAGCTAAATTCGTCATACCATCCCGCATGGGGTACGGCAGAAGAGGATTTGCAGCTTGGAAATATCCTTTTTCGTGACCGATTAATTTATTTTTCTGACATGTACAGTACCGTACCTTGTCGATATCTAAGACTTAATTGTTCAACTAAAAACATGATGAACTGCTTCAATCTCTCACCTGTCACCAATCTTCAAAAGGGGGAGAGGAAAGTGGTGACCAAGGAGTGGTTACCTAAATTGTACCGATAGCAGTGAGAGTGCAACAGTATGGAAAGGACAGGTAAGATTCCACCTAGATCTCTTAGTTAAATTGAGTTGAAACCAATAATGAATAGATAGTCCATGTCACGGTTTTGATCTGAGAAGGGGAAGATCAACATGCCTTTTCAAGATGGTCAAAGTTACAACACACAAGATACAGCTCAACATATTATATACTTCTGCACTTCCGACGATACTGACTCTGGACTTTATAAGTACTGCATTTACTAGATTCTGAGGTTTAGATCACCGTAATAGTAAACACAGTCCAACATAATTCAGAACAGAGCCTTCAAAGGCTAAATGTGAAAACAGTTTTGTAACCACGGCAACTAAAACTGATGTATTTTGCATTCTCTGGTGAGTTCTTCTTGTGCTATTACTGTTACCCTGGTAATGCGTCCAGCTTGGGGTGGGGGGATGATTGTTTCAGTGAGAGTACCATACTACTGACTAACTTTACCTTTGGAGAAGCTGCTACTACCCCCTTG
This sequence comes from Apostichopus californicus, assembly GCA_020650975.1. Taxonomy (NCBI): domain Eukaryota; kingdom Metazoa; phylum Echinodermata; class Holothuroidea; order Aspidochirotida; family Stichopodidae; genus Apostichopus; species Apostichopus californicus. The sequence goes on from JAIPMN010009743.1 coordinate 15,226, forward strand.
ACCTCTCTTCCCAAGTAGCGTCTTATGTGTGCCTCTAGAAGATTTTGAAGAACAGTTTGCCTGCTGGAATTTCTGCACTTTTGGCTTGGAAAAGCTAGACTTTCATCATGAAATTCTGCCTGTACTAAGTGTCTGATCTGATCATTGTGAAAGACATCTTCCTGTGATTATGGAAGGCCACCAATCTATTTCTGATGTCAGCCACCGATCTATTTCCGATGTCACCAGTTGGCCAATTCCTTGCTTCGATCATCTTCACTGACATCCTGGCCCGTGGCCTCAGGAGCAACCATATCTCTGCTACCTCTGCTTCCAGAATCTAATCCTCATCTGTAGGTGATGGAGGCAAACTACTTCCTGGACTTTAGTAAGCTTGATCAAGTTCCAGGAGGAGCTCCTCCAGTTTGTTTCTCTGGCTGTCTCTAGAGTAACCTGGGCAAATACTCCTCTCAGATCATCTTAAATCTATCTTTCGCATCGTGAAGGAGGATATAAGGTCGGCAAACAGATTCTTCTAGTCGATTTGGTGCAAGTTCAGGACCTTTGTCCTGTTTGGTTGGAAAGTGCTGTTGCACTTTCTCTTTTCCTGGAGCACGTCCACTGGTAAGAAGCAGTATGTGAACAAATCTGGAAAACAAGTATTCTGCAGCTCGTTGATTGACCTCAGTTTGGAAATTCTCTCTAGAGCCTTTGTCTCTGGCCAATTCTCCAAGAAAAACCTAGGCCTTCTCTAAAAATGGAGATAATCGTTGGTGCTGAATAAAGAGGAGCGCTAGTACCTACACTTCCCCCCTTGTGTTCCTCTAACTATATCCATGGTTCAGAAGCATGTATGTTCAGTGCATGTGGGTGGCTGAGTTCATTGTGAACACTTCCCCCCGTGTGTTCCTCTATGTCCTCGGTTCAGAAGCAGGTATGTTCAGTGCATGTGGGTGGCTGAATTCATTGTGAACACTTCCCCCCTTGTGTTCCTCTAACTATATCCATGGTTCAGAAGCATGTATGTTCAGTGCATGTGGGTGGCTGAGTTCATTGTAAACACTTCCCCCCTTGTGTTCCTCTAACTATATTAATGGTTCAGAAGCATGTATGTTCAGTGCATGTGGGTGGCTGAGTTCATTGTGAACACTCCCCCCCTTGTGTTCCTTTAACTATATCCATGGTTCAGAAGCATTTATGTTCAGTGCATGTGGGTGGCTGAGTTTATTGTGAAAACTGCCCCCCCCCCCCTTGTGTTCCTCTAACTATATCCTCGGTTCAGAATCAGGTATGTTCAGTTCATGTGGGTGGCTGAGTTCATTGTGAGTCCATCAGAACCACCAATAGCTATAGCAACTGAGACAGCTACTTCAGTAGCCAAGCACAGCACAGTGTGATAAAGAAGCCAGTGTTGGAACCATGGAGGGTGGAGGTGCAAGTCATCAAATCGAGGTTGCAGCCGTAACCACGGCTAGATGTTGTGCTGGAAGTGGTCCCCTCAGTTTTCAACTCCTGCAAAGCAGATTCGTGCATCGAGTGCAGAATCACCCTGAATTGGAGATCTCAGAGATGGGATTCCTGTGGCGCTATAGATATGATGATCTCCATCCCGAGCCATCCCTATGGCGCTCAGAGACATGATTGAATTGTGGTTGCGTTTAGACCCAGAAAGATCATCCAGAGTGGGCCTCGTTGGTGGCAGATGTTCTCTTGTGTCTTTGAGCCTTGCCATGTCTCTTCTAGAGGACTTTGTCCATACTTTAGCTATTGTATATTGGCTAAGCTGGTCTACCCAGCACCAGTGGTGAAGCAATAACAGAAGCAATAATCCTCCTGATTGTTTTACTTCTCTGGAGTCTTCATTGGGGTTTGGTAAGATGGTAAACCTGTATGTACTGACATACTACGGTATGAAGGGATCTAACCAGTCTTCCATTGCATTTCATGATTACGGCGATCTGTAAAGCAGCAGTAATGATTGAATGTCAACGATCGGATCACAAGATCCACCTCATTCAGTGGGGCTTGAATTTAACAGCACCATGATTTATGCCACGTCCCAACGATAAGAATGCCTCCAGGTAACAGAATTTCTGGAGAATAGAAAGTAGACTGCAGGAAGACAGACTAAAAAAGTATTGAAGAAGCCCATAGTTTGTATCAGAGATAGGTTTGTCTTTACTCTTTGAAATATCAGATGGTTAAATTTAGGACTATTGTTTGGGACGAAATCTGCAAACCAGGCTTTGGTTTGATCACATTTATCCTTTGTTTATCCTTCATTTAATGATTTACATTATTATTATTTACATTACTGCTCCTGTTTTTATTATATTTTTGTTATCTTCCTTAATCCTTTTCACGATTCCCCCAGATGCTGATCTTATATTTGAAATTGAGTTATTGACGATCAACGGCCAATGAAGATAATTCCACGACGGTTCCCGTTGTTTTCGTTTCAATCGACAATCATTTCGTCATTTCTTGGGTATAAGTAGATATTTTTTTTCTGTTTCTAAATTGTGCTGTGTGACCATTTTGTGGGGTTGAAGGTGACCATAATTGTGGATGTTGTTATGCTATGCTGTTTTGTACAAATGACACACCTCCTGTTTGTTCAGGGTAAACATTTCTGTTTCAGACTTTCCAGCTGTTTGAAAAATTTAATTTGACATATCACTTCAGTAGCAGTATTAATTTCTTTTTTGTGTGTTAATGTCCGGTTTATTTTATTTATCTCCAATTGAAATTTATACATCAGGACTTGTCCATCAATTTATTCTCTATGAAGGCTAGAGTGAACCTTGGTTGGGGCCGAGGGCCAGACAGATTCAAATACCAATGGGGTGCTCTAGCCTAAGCACACCCAATTAGTGGAGGGTTGTGGGTCTGTTTTGTTTCCTCATGACATATTGAAATCATTGCAGGCCAGATTTTGCCCATGGTCTGCCCATACAGAACCCCTTTTATACACTTATAAACAAACTGTGAATAGTAGTGATATTTAGACATACGTAGCCAATTAGTTTGGTTTGATACATTATGAAACTTGCCTGCCAGAAATCAGTGTCTTTGACTATCATCTCTAATTAACTCTTTTCTTCATAAAATCAAGTAGATATCTGCCAAACTTGTGATCATTCTACCGCTGGACTTTTCACCCACTCTTCAATCTTGCTAGGAAGATGTATATTCTTGTGTTTGGATATCAATATTTATTCTTGCAGTAGTAATTCTGACATTTCTTAACCATATTAATTTTCTGTCGCTGTGTAATATCAATAAACCTTCCTGGTTGTTAGGCCTTCCCTCGGGAGTAAAAACGACCGATGTAATCATTAGGTTCTTCCAATTCTTGCATTTTGTTGCTTGCCAAGACCTGTCAATGTTGCTCTTTAATATTATTATTAATTCTAGAACATCTTTGGGTTACATGACTGTTGGAATAGATACGTTGATTTGTACATGAATTTTATACCCTTGCAACATATCTGCTCATTTTTCCATTTTTTAATGCCCTTGATGTGCTACTCGAGACAGACATGAACAAATTTCAAATTGAATTTCAATTTTTTTTTAAAAGGAAAACATTCGATATATTAAACAAATCTGAGCTTAACGGAACCAATATGTTTAAAGCTGTAGCAACAAATGTCTTTGAAGGTGCAATGCGATATACTTATTAGCATTTATTTAAATTCTGTGAATAATCATATGAGTAAAAGGAAATATACAATGTTTGATGGCGTTACGACCACCTGGTCAATTAGAATCAAGTCAGGACGAGACTTAAACGATGATAAACAAGTGATTCCATTCGTATGGTCATTTGATAAATCAATGTTGTAAATTTGGGCAGAGAAATTAACTGTGATGAGTGGCTGTAGTACAGTAGCAGTATGATGTCTCTACTCCTATATTAAATGGAAATTGAAGTAGCGAGACTTTAGTGATGTCATTAGGGCAGCTGGGGATGGAAGGGAGGGGGTGGGGGAGGGGGGAGGTGTGGGGCTATTTGAGAGACAAATGCAAAGGAAAGATGAGAGTGAAAATAGAATTGGGCTGAAATGGAAAGGCCGTTTAGAAAGAGAATGTAGTATATTCTGCTCCAGTAATTTGGGATTTTAATTTTGCTTACTCATTCTTCTTTGGATACTCCCCTCCCCCCCCCCCCCATACCACTGTCTCATTGCAGCAAACAATATATAAACAATCATGGAATTTGCATTTCGTCTTAAGAAACACTTGCCATTTCCTCCACACTGTTCTGTTCACGTCATATAAGTTCATGTGCTCTACAATATTAAGGTTTGCACATACTTACATTCAGTCCAATATTCAGTGTGAAGGTAAATATAATCTGCACAGTCAAAGATAAATACTGTTGTAGACTTTGCAATAGAATGTTTCAGTTTCTTGTAAGGCATAGAATGTACCTTGTACTCTAGTTTATCAATCCAATAAGACTACATGCCCAAAATCAGTTTTACCGTATTCATGAATCATATAAACTGACAATCTCCAACTATAAGTTAGAGTGTATGTGTTTATGTTGGTGTTGCAGTGGTCTGGTAAGCATTGGGGTGAATTTTGTGGTGATTTGTTGTGGTTATAAAGTTGGTATTCTTGGTACAATATTATCGTATATATGTCAGGTATTTTTATGACTCACTATTCTGGATTCCGAGATACTCCCAACTGGCAACATTCTTGTCCTCATTTTCCCCCTGTTCTTGCCTTTGGTAACAACAGTGAGCTAGAATTTACTATCCCTTCAAATTATGTCCAGAAATTGTTGTAGGTCAAACTTAGGAGGGTATATACTGGGAAAAAATTAAGGGGTATAAAACCTTGCCCTTTGTGTCTGTCTGTCTGTCATACTTAGCAACAATTCTCGTCATTTAAGGAAAGTTAAATATATCCCATACTGCAGTTAGGTATAATCCCTCAGGAATGAACTTAGGAACGAATACCAAACATGGCCACCACGCCATTGTGAAACTCTTGCCCTATCTCAGCTTTACTACTTTACAATAGGAATGTTGTCATGTGATCATGGCATTGTTAATAAACCAGGTGCGCCATCACAATTCTCGAAGAACAATAGAAGAAATTTTACTGTTAACTCCTAGTTTTCTGACTTTGTTTGTGTGTGTGTCTGTGTTGGCCTCGAGTGAAGGGTTCACCTCTTTCCCAGTTTCTGATTGTATTCAATAAGTTTTGAAATCGTGTCCTACCTGTGTGATATCAAAGTGATTTGTTATGTTCTTCCTCTGTTGTTCTTTATCTGTTGGTCTCTCTTCTCTCATTGCAAGATCAATATCACCTTGCTGTTGATATTCATTTAACCTAATTTGTATTCATGATCAAACCTTCAACGGTCCAGTGCAACGACGGAAGCGAGTGTGTTCATCGATGAGAATCGAGAGCTAGACATTTATGAATAATTAATTCAATATGCATATTCATACTGTATCAATCAGTGGTTTTTTTCTTGATGTATTGGTGAGGTTTAGGTAACAGCTGCAATAAAGCCTTCCTTGAACCATGATTTCTGAAAAAGGGAAAATGAATCATTTGCATTTAAACATACCGTGTAATAACTATTCATGTTCAAAGATTAAGTGAGAAACAACCAGTTTATTAAACTATAGAATCTTCATAAGACATTTCCAAGGCACAATAATATTTCTGTTAATATGAATAATATTATTAATATTAATGCTGCACTGAGTAGGCTTCATTTCTCTCATTTTTTAATGTTTTTTTTACCACTAAAAGTCTCGTCCTGTTGGCTAAGATCATGTGTAGCATTATATTCCCCTTCCTAGGGGAATCGTGATATACACCTCACGATGATCACACAGTCACAGTCTCTATGCAAGGGTACAATGGTTGAGAGCGGATTGGTGGTTTGATTGTTTGGTTTATTGTGCCCAGGATCTTTAATGGGTGACTTTTCTTCAAAGGTCTCATGAATATTTATGAAACCTTGGTGCATATGTTAACATATATATTAACATGCTAAATGGCTCTCATAGATCACCCATAGCTTTTAGACTTCATGTTCAGACGTATAAGGAACAAAAGGAAGGTGACTGTCTGTCATTCCATCATGATCTTTCTTGTTGAATTAAAACGTTGGTTGATTATTGGCTGCATTTATAGTTATGACCATTACCAATCGTACAGTTAATAATGGATTAGTCAAATCACGGAATAAATTTAATCTTCCTTGCTCAATTATGTTTTAATCATGCTAATATTGGTGCTTCATTTACTTTAATTTGCATGTTAGTGTTATGTGTCTCACTTTATTGTTATGTTTTTTTTGTTGTTCTTTTCTTTAAGTAGTACTACTTTTCCTGGTTCCAAATCGTGGCACGTTAAAATCTTTCACTGAGATTTCTTACTTCTGTACAATCTTCACAATGGTAATTATTTGGTATTGATTTCTGTATAGTATATAGTGTTCACTTTCATTCATAGTCTGACCTCTAGCCTACCCATTAACATCTTTCAACACGAACTAGGTCTATACTCGTCTATTCTACTGT
>JAIPMN010009744.1:5445-46461 GCA_020650975.1 Apostichopus californicus
ATCGTATCCTTTCGTAAGACAGGGAGTTTCCAGCGATGAAGCATGGTAATAGCCAAAAAAAAAACCCCAAAAAACCAAAAAAAAACAGAAGAAGAATTTTCTCTGAATTCTGCTTTTACTTTAATATTCCATTGAATAACAACTTTCTATAAAATCACCTGTCATCTGTTAACTCTGCAGATAATCCAAGCACGCCCTTCTGATATTCTACTTTCTTCAACCTACAGACAATTTCCAGGCCTTTGGGATCACGGAGGTCAAAGTTTATGTCTGGTAGCTCTACCGTAACGTTAATTATCTTGTGAGTCAAGCAATTGATGTGTGCCGCTGACACTTCATTAATCTTGCACTAAAAAATGGAAAGCAGAAATAATGTTAGTATGAACACAAATGTCTTGTAACTAGAGATTCAAGTGTTTACTACAGTAACTCAATCCCCATTTAACATTGAATTTGAGATCAAAGAAAGACATACATGTCATGTTAGAGATTCAAGTGTTTCACTACAGTAACTCAAATCCAATGTAACATTGAATTTGATATAAAAGAAAAACATACTGTACATGTCATGTTAGAGATTCAAGTGTTCCACTACAGTAACTCAATCCCCATGTAACATTGAATTTGAGATAAAAGAAAAACATACATGTCATGATAGAGATTCAAGTGTTTCACTACAGTAACTCAATCCCCATGTAACATTGAATTTGAGATAAAAGAAACACATACATGTCATGTTAGAGATTCAAGTGTTCCACTACAGTAACTCAATCCCCATGTAACATTGAATTTGAGATAAAAGGAAAAACATAAATGTCATGCAACACAGAAAGGCAGTTAATACAGTAAATTATAACAAATGTTTTTTAGCAATTCCATTGAGAATAAGCTCTTGAACTTCATGTCTGGTAGTCCTATTCGAAATGAATTTTCCCAAAAAAGAGAGAAAAGGAAACCCTGAACGTAGATCCCCTCCACTATAGCCCCCCCCCCCAAAAAAAAATATACCCACTTGTCTTCATATAAATATGATAACCATCTAAATGTTAGTCACATTTCAAAGTTTCTGCAAATTTCACAAGTTGACCTACCTTAAGCAAAGAACCAGGGACTACTCTGAAGATGACAGCATCATACCGAACATCCATGTGCATGTCGACATCGTCGTAGAGAAGAACAGCATTCCTCTGTGTTAACTTGATGTTGCTGTAAGCGAGCAAAATGCCATCCACACTGAGAAAGAAAATCAAAAAGAGCCGCCATCACTATTTGTGTTGCCAGCATATCAGAGAGGCACATGGTCTTCTCTGGGATTATCAGTTTATCTTTGGTGAATTTTCTAGGTAGTCTTTCTATGTAGGTGGGAACATTTTTGAAGTATGGATAAAATAATGTAAACAAAAAATTAAAATAATTTAACCACACAAAAACTATATCCAATACAAGAATACTAGCTAGGTATTGTATCACTGATCATAGATTATATCTTAGCTGTTTTGTAGTCCCCCAATGATAGGAATGCCCAGAGGTTTATGATATAAGCAAAATACATTAGTTTCAATACATAGACATACAAAATGTACATACCATTTTTGCCCTGGAATGTATTTCTATTACATGAGGCAGAAATGTTGAACACATATTGATCATATATTTAGTTCTTTATACATAGCCAAATTTTCAACAATTCTGAGATGGAGGGTATCCCACACTTTGTGAAGAGGCATGAACTTAAGGAGGGTCATAATGCTAAATATATCCTGTGAGGGTAAACATAATGCTAGCATAGATGGCAGGAGTGGGTACAATTTAATGCAGTTGATGGGCTAGGAAATCTATTTACTTTTATGTAAATATGTGGCAAGCATTTTCAATTAATATTTTGTGCTAGAATGAGCTGGCCCTTGTTTAATTAAATCCATCCAACAAATGATTTGATTGATAATTTGTTATTTACAATTATATTGGATAATTACAACGGTAGGCTAGTGTGTTGGACAATCATTTAACTCTAGCTGTGATGCAGTATTGCATTCGTTCAGACGTTCTATGCAGGTATTACACCACAATTAGAATAGATGTATACACGTCCGCCTGAGAGGTTAACCGTCAGAAAGTAGCCCCAAAGTGAACTACTGTACTGTATTGATTTTTGGGGCATTTACCGGCCATTCTTTTTGATGCTTGGATGTCGAAGAGGAGAAATAAACTACTGATGGTCTAACAATCTGGAGGACTTAAGGGAGTGAAGGTGATTTACAGTATTTTGAGAAAATCCTGGGTGAAACAAGACAATTCCGCATCGACAGATGGGTTGGGGAGCACTATGATAAACTTTGGGCTATTTTGGCTCAAAATCTAATCCGTCATGGTGGCAGAAGTTGAATGGTTTATGATAGCCCAAGCCATTAGCTATCATATGGTGGGTAAGCCATGTCAGTTGAAAATCTCTATCTATGCTCTATAGGCCTTGGAAAGTGACGAGTTTATTGTGTAAGTCAATGAGAGCAATTAATTGGGGTGTGATACCTGCATATTCTACAAGTACAAGGCGTATATTAGTAGCAGTTTCGCGATAATTACGAGTGTGCGTGTGTCCAATAATTTACATGATGAATTGTAACAATTAAATAAAAATGGTTGTTAATTCCTTACTTGTTGTTATATCGGCCCAAAAGCTTCCTAAGAATTTCTTTTACTCCGGTTTTTATGTTCCCAAGGTAACGAGGTGGTAGACTTAGGTGATGGACATGCTCACTAATGACAACACATCCACTAAGAGGATCTTGAGCAAGCTTTACGGCTTCGTTAAATTGCATGTCTTCACGTGCTTTGCGCATCAACATCACACCAAAGAAGGTGAAATATCTTTGATCAAACTGGAGGGACGAAAATAGGTATGCTTCACTTCCAGACTTACTTCATATAAAAGGGAGTTAACCCCTGATCGACCTCGCAAGATGTTCCACGCTTTATATGTGTATAGGGCTTGTGTGTACAAGCATGGCACCGTGAATTAGACTGTTGTACGGAGGCTTATATACAATATAGCAATTATGTTTTGACTGCAGGACCGTGACGTTTCTTGGCATATCTTTGCTATATGAGAAAGGGCTTATTGAAAGCTCCGTAATAATCAGAGTAAACAAGAGCTCTTGCGTAATACAATGTACGATATCACTTTACAGTGAAGTTCATGTGTCACATGACTGTGATGCTTACCCTTTTGCTTCGATGTGATGATACTGAGATATGCCTTCGTCTCCAATAATTTGATAAATTATTTCTGTGTCGGATAATGCAGGTATTGTGGTAAGTATTGCTTTAAACTACTCAAATGTTACTTGTTACTGACATGTGTTAGGCCAGGTGCTAACTGCTACACGACTAGATCCACAGGCAAACTTGTGTGATAGGCCTAGGCCTATACACGGTAGATTGTCCTACAATAGTGGCAGTGTCATTTCCACGAACTGCTCAGCAGTATGCCATTAGGAAATATACCTGTGGATTTGATTTCAAACGTCGTTGAAGCTGGTTTCAATGTTTAAAAATGGAAATTTAGAAGTCAAATGATGCATCCGTGGCACATAGAGACTAGCTGTAAATTGAATCTATTAATTAGCTCTAATTTCTAAACACAAAGTTGTGCTGTGCTCAAATAAATACTCATGATTTTTTGTAAGTGGTTGAATTTGAAAAGGGGTTTTCACCTGAAGCAGTGGTCTACTTCTTCCCTGGCTGACGATGGAAGGGGTGACCCGTTCCCTTCCCCCACTTCTAGAAGACGCAAATTGCACTTTGCATCTATTCTAACCCACGTTAAAAGGGTGTGAAGACTTGTTCAAAAAGAAACGTCTAATGCCGGTAATCTGACCTAGTTTCGAATGAGGTGTAACAGAAGTGTTAGACACCACCATCGATCCAAGAAAATACACACACAAAGCTTGCTACCATCGGTAATTAGACACTAGTCAGTACATACAGCTGCGGTCAATACCCACATCACAGTGTACAAACAATACAGCGATGGACATCTCAGGTCCAGCTAAAGATAACAAGGTATCACGTTTCATTACTGTACTGTTTGCATTTTGTAGCGACACAAACAAAACTTCACTTGAAAGCAAAGGAAAGTTAACTTTTTCAGATGGCCGCACGCATTTTGGGGCGAGTCTTCAATGCCTTTAAGAAGTGTTTTCTTTTACCTCAAAATGTTCTAAGACAATGTATCCTACAGTATGTGCATTCCTTCCACAAGTTCCAGTACTTGAATGTTTTGAACATAAGGGCATCTTTTGACAACAAAAAAGGATAACAGAAAAAAGAAGGAAAAAAAAGGAAGCACATCATATTTATGTAAAGGGTCACTTTTGAGGTTTATACCCAATCCTATACATATTAAATCTAGATGTACATGTTATTATTCGTATTATATTAATTATACTGTGCAATATATAGAAAATAGTAATTACTGTTACATTCTATTGTACATATGGACTACAAAACTTTTACTTACTGTTGTGTTATTATATCCTTTATTACAAATTTGTTTGCCACATGTACTGTACATATTTTTTTAAGAAACAAATCAATCATTTATGTGTAATGCAAGCTTGTAATTACACACGTAGTCTAGTACTTAAGTGCTCACTAGAAAAACAATGGCTGTCTTTGAATAAACCTCTAGATAGAGACCAGGAAAGGGAAAGAAAAATGCAAGTTACAGAGAAGAAAATTGATAGTTGAAACTGATTAAAAAGATACTTAATATTTATTAACCTTGAAAAGTAGTGAGTGGACTGTAGCTGAAGTGTATACTAAGTATGCAAGCCTGTATATAAATAGTTATGTAAAGCCTCAAGATGCATAACCATGATATTTTGACCAATTTGTGGAGATCAAGAGAATGAAAAAAAAACAAAGTTTCCCGCCATGTTTTTTTTATACTGGACAGCTGATTTTGGTAAACATTATGTGATTTGGATTGATTTGAATAGAAACCAAAAACATTTACAGGATGGGTCTCGGCTTTTCTGTGTTTATAATGCATTGCATAAACGAGAGTCTCCCATCCTTTGTTCACGTGCTTTCTGAAACAGCAATGGCTTTCATTAAAGGCATTGAAGACTCGCCCCAAACCGCGTGCCGCGCACTGAAAAAGTTAACTTTCCGTTGCTTGCAAGTGAAGTTTTTCTCTTGTTGCTACAAAATGCAGACAGTAATGAAACGTGATACCTTGTTATCTTTAGCTGGACCTGAGATGTCCATCGCTGTATCATTACTACACTGTGCTGTGGGTATTGACCGCAGCTGTTTGTACTGAGGTACACTAGTGTCTAATTACCGACGGTAGCAGGCTGTGTGTGCATTTTCTGGGATCGATGGTGGTGTGTAACACTTCTGTTACACCTCATTCGAAACTAGATCAGATAACCTGCATGAGACGTTTCTTTTTGCGCGAGTCTTCACACCCTTTAAGGACAGGTTGGAGACTGCTCTTTTACAATTGATTGAAATTTGTAACTTCAAAACAATTGAATTTTTTTGTAAACAGATCAAAAAGACGAGGGAAAATAGCCATTCCAATATGGAGTCATCGTCTGAAATAGACCTGGGTAACACTAGTTGTGAGAGTGATAGATTTCGCAATGTTCCGCAACATCAGACGCTATTAAGAAATCGTTCCATGACCCTCAAGGACAATGTGGAAGATGGATTTGTTCTTTTAGAGTCACCAGAAAATGAAATTGAAGAGAAGAAAATGGAACAGAACTACATGGTATGTTTTATTGTGAGGATTGTTTTTAGTCTTTTTTTTATGCAACCATTCACGTTGTAACATTTTTATCTTTAAGGTACAATCCATGGGAGCAGCTGTTCTGTGTGGACAGTAATTTTTCGATAATGTTACATTGTCAGTTTTGTTATTTTTGAAGTCAAAAATTCTGTTACACAAATTTAACTCCTGATCTAGTGTGCTGTACATCATAAATTCTTTGTCACAACGTCTACGATTAAATAATTTAGTCTTGTAACATATAAGTTCATTCCAGAGGAAAACATGGAGATTTGGTTTTTATTACATTATTCTGTTTTTTATTGACTTTTTGCTCTCGGGTCTCATATTTTGGCTGTCCAGGGAGTGTCATGTGTTTACATCTCAGCTTGAATCTCTGATCATCTGATTCACAGGAGTGAAAGGAGATGGGACAGAACAGGAAGGGTTAAGGTGGGGGGGGGGGGATATCATTTTTGGGAGCCAGAAAGACTATGGTCTTAGTGGCTGTGTAGAAATCCAACATTTCTGAATGCCATTAACTAGATGGAACAGTTACATATCATTTTGTCATCACCTTTGCCTCGGAAAACTTTATTTTCATACTCGTTGGTGCTAAAATATCAAAACAATGTGCAGTTCATTGGCTTTATCATATGCATTAAATATACTACGGAGGAGTAAAATTTTTTGAACTTGTTGTAATTTACTGTTTTTACAAGACAGGAACTATTACTTCCAATTTAAAAAAAAGAACTCTTAAAACTCGTTTTTTTCTACTTTCATAATTTCTTCTCGCACAGTTTGGCTTCAAGAAATGGAAGGCTCATGTTACACAGCGTCCATTTGAAGAGCGCAGTGAGGCAGTGAAGAGCTTGTATGTTACCAGGTTGTCCGCACTCCAATCCTTGAGTAAGTTTAGAGATTGTAATCATGTAATCCCATTGCTTCACAACTTGCCATACAGTATTATAATCACTTAAATGCTTACATATATGAGCTACCTGATTTATAATCACCTTAAATTCATTTCCTTATTGAATAGACTTTACTTACTTTCATTCTTTTATAAGTATAAATAGATAAATAAATAGATTATTTACACTCGCCCTCATTCGTTGCTTTGTTTATGTCGTTGGTTTCAATTTCAAATCTGAGGTAGTCATTTACTGTGATTAACATCACTTTGTAACTTTAACAGCAAATTTTTAGGTCTATGGAAACAACACTAAATTTGTTGAATCATAAAGAATGAATTTTTTTGGTGAAGTGGCAGCAGTTGAATTGTAGCAATCATTTGTATGCTTTTCAATTTGTTTATGGGGATGGGGGAGGGGTGGGGCAGTTGAGGGCTGGGAGTGAAGTATAGATTCAAGTTATTTGTTTGAAACTTTTCAACCAATGTTTCATCGTTGAATTCATTCAGAATTGTCTCATGAAAAACTTCTTTTGCTTTTGTTTGATCCTTTTAGGATCTACCCTTTTACCTGGCAATATTGCATACTCCATTCTGATTGGCTGGTGGATATTCCTTGTCTACTTGTGTGTTGCCGTGGTGATGGCAGTAACAGTCATTGGCTGGCCGTATGGTAATAGATTAAACTAATTATAATAATTTCATTTGAAATATCAGAATTTAAATTCATGAACATTTATTCGCAATATAATGCCTATTTTATCACCACATTATTATTGTGCTATTGGCTGCAGTGTTATAAATGAATGAAATTGAAAACAGCTGTTTCACTTTTGGTTTATTCAAATATGACAAAAGAGAATGGTAATTTGAATCACATTTGATAGATGTTTCTTCAATAACTTTCAAATGAGTGACTTCAACAGACTAAATTTTGTTATAAATATTAATTGACAAGATATTGCCTGAACAACTGTACTACCCGTACAGTATATTACCTACTGTCTGCAGTCATGAGGGTAACTCAGGGACATTAATCTCATCTGGACATTCCCAAGGGAAGTTCCTTTTGGACACTTTCTAGACCAATGAATGTTATATTTCACTATGCAAGATCTATACCTTCGATTCACTACTGCATTTGGTTCTAGAACTATCCGAAAAGTGAACTCGTCACACGAGTCACGTTTTCTTGTCACGAGAGTCACAATACATCTTCATCGTTATTTGTATGCGTTACAACATTTTTTCAAAGTTGCATAGCAATTGAGGTAGAGGTGTTTTTCAACTTCGGTATGATTATAAAAAGTTATTGGAAACAATTTAATAAGACATAAGAAATCAAACATTTATGTGTGCATTGTGATTTTTGCTAACAGTAACTGTCACGCGAGTCACGTTTAGTTTTTGCCAATTTCACCCCCAATACTTGAGGTATAAATATTTGTTCTCTACTGTTGTAAGCATTAAGGCTTACCTTCACTGACTACATGAATCCTCTTCTCAGGGGTAATTTCTTGATTTGTTTAATGATATCAAATAGAGAGGAATTTTTAGTAAAAATGTCACGCGAGTCACCAAGGAATTGACCATATACGTGTCTTGTTTTGTTTACTTTTAGCCAAGTTCTGTTGGAAACTGGCATGGTACTTCCTTTGGCCCTTTGGTAAATATGTGACAGAGGTAAGACTATACTATACTAAATGTATTCATACAAAACCCCAGACACCTGCATTCCCCTGTCCTACAAACCCTCTTCCTAGTCATGTTCCCTGTCTACCCTCATGCTGTCATTCATCCCTCCTCCTCCTTAGTCCTGACCCCTGTCTTAATAATCTCCCTTACTCTTCTACTTACTGTTATCAACCTGTCTGGCTGCTTCACTTTCAATTTTTCAATATCTTTATTCCAGTATAAATTACAAATTCATAATTAGGACACATAATAATGATACATTAAAGACGTAAAAATGTACAATCATGAAAGCAAGATGGAGGATTAGAAGTTTGAAAGATTAAAGGATTAAAACAGAGATTCTAAAACCCATTTTGAATATAAATGGCTGCTCTGTAGATAAATGAGTTCTTAAAAAGCATAATTCGCCCCACACCTGCGTTAATCCTGAACCCTACCTTGCTAATCCCAAACCCTGTCTTGCTACTCCTGTGTCTCTAATTTATTTCTTTGTCCTGACTCCATTCTACCAATTAGTCATGCACCCATTCCAGGAGTAGTGTACACTCTGTCTGACTTTTGCAACACCCCATTTGCATAGTCGTGACCTTTATTTACCTCGTCCTGCACCGGTCTGCACTCTCCTGCAGCACCTCTTCATTATCATTCACACCCTCCTGCCATCCAGTCAGCCCCCCCCCCATTCATGCACCCTGGCTGTGAGAGATTTGTGATAAGTTCGAAGGAAAGTGACAAGTCTCTCAAGGAGATCACCCGATAAATATGAATGCAAACTTACATTAAAAATTGGTTGTTTCATATTTTCAAAAGGCTTCAAGCTATGAACTGGAACATGCAATTGTTCAAGTTGGCGCTGAGGAAGGGGATGAACATAGAGTCACTTCAGACACGGATCACATCATGGAGAAAGAGGGCGCTAGTCTACTTTGTGAAAACAAGGAAGCGGACCTCGCGGATGGTACGTTATCGGCCACACACAGTTCTGAAACATCGCAACCAAGATATTTGAAGAAAGTTTCAAAGGAAAATATTTGGGTGAGTCTTTTTCTGTTTTTGTCACAGTTACTGAAAATCAATATGTCAAGAGTTGAAATTCTTTTCTTTTCTTTTCAATGAAGACAGACAGTTCTGTTTTACAAGCATAGAAAAGAACTGTTTAGGTTTGTGAGTAGCATACATACATGTTATATATTTATGTACTGAACAATATTAGTTTTATTCTAATATTCTCTCTGTCAATGGAAGGGGGGAGGGTGAGGGGCTGTGCTCCCCTTGATTTTATTTTGGAGGGTCTAAAGTCCCTATAGAAGTTTATGTGGTTGTGCCCCTGAGCATTTGTGTTTGTGTGCGTTTGTTTTGTATTCTGACCGAGGACTTGAACAAAAGAATTTCAGGTCCTCAGTTATTGATTTCTAAAGAATCACCACGTCCTCGGAAGAATTCTGTTGTATGGGGTATTGTTAAGGTTAGGGTACGTGGATTTGAACAATGGAAAATACAATGGGGTCCTCGGTCTGAATGTAATACAAACATGCATGTGTGTGTCTGTGTGTATATATGTGAACATGGATTCAATGTACAGATATAATAAGATTTCTTTGTGGTGTTAGGTTAGTCTTCCTGCAAGAAATTTACCAGCAAATCATGAACTTTTTCAATCATTAAATCATTTTCATTTCAGACATTTTAGGTATTATTTTTAACATCACTTTTCTTTCTGTAAATTTAACAGCGGAAACCGGTCACCTACGTCTGGTTGTTGTTGGGAGGTCCGATTATATTCTCTGTTCATGCTGTCATCATAATCCTGACTGGGTTGGTGATTTTTTTTATTCCAATATCAAAGGTATGTGTCTCATAAATCTCATTAAACGGCATTTTGAAATTGGAACTGAGGAAAATATACAAAATGCAAGAATCTTGTAAAAATTGTCAGTTTTGTTGAGGCTTTATTACACATATTTGGGTAAATTTTTTCAAAATTTGTAACTATAATTTCTGAGAGGGAGCATGGTGGCTAATTGGCTAAGGCATCAGACTTGTGATCCAAGGATTACAGGTTCGAGTCCTGGCCAGATCATTGCGTTGTGTCCTTTGGCAAGGCACTTTATCTCCATTGCACCCTATGGGAAGTCCCCCGGGGGACACGTGGTTGTGGTGCCCCAGGAGAGATTGTTTGAATTGTGCACACTTTGGTGTGTAGGTGTGACAAGTTACCAATGACCAGGGTTAAGTTGTAAAGTTGTGTGAGAGGGCCTTGGCCTTGAACAAGACTGTAAACCTAAAATAATAATAAGTAATAAAATAAATAAGAGTAAAATTGGTGAAGTTACTTTGATTGCAGTAACT
The DNA here is from genome assembly GCA_020650975.1 of Apostichopus californicus. NCBI lineage: Eukaryota > Metazoa > Echinodermata > Holothuroidea > Aspidochirotida > Stichopodidae > Apostichopus > Apostichopus californicus. The sequence goes on from JAIPMN010009744.1 coordinate 16,185, forward strand.
TATGGTATGTTGATGTCTTTAAGGGAGAGAGAAAAAGGGAGAGGAAAAACAAATCTATGTAACATTTCTAAATTGTATTTCGTTGCAAACTAAGCATATCGGAGAAACTTTTGGGGTTTGAGAAGACTTTGAAAGTTAGGTCTGTATAATGAAGCAGTTGGAATCTTATCACTTGTTCTTGTGGCTGCTCAAAAGCGATTCACAGCGAGTGGAACGGATAGTTGCCAAGGAATTTTTTTCTCATTTTAAGATGAGAACATGAAATCCTCTAAAATCTTCTTTCTGTTTTCTGCAGTTGTACGTATCGTCTTTGAAGAAGTTGTTCTTTCTACCGCCCGAGAAGATGTGGATAAGGAAAAGCTTCCATAGTTTTGTGAGTAACTTTCTTTCATTGATGTCATTCAATACATCACCTCTTCTTTTTTCAAACTTTAATTTGCTTTTCTGTGGTGTTCTTATCTTTTCAGGTGGAAGGGCACATATCAATAAGATGCCCTTGATATGGACTAGAAAAATATTCTAAAACAATATCTGAAAACCATATCTCTTAATATATTGTTCCTAATTCTAGATAAAGTTGTTTGAATGTAAATCTACTTTTACCAGATAAATATTTGGCAAGTTTGCAAGAATATTGTCATCCTCTGTGGATGGAGGATGTGTACATCATGTAGGGAAACAAAAGACTTTTTCCTCTTAGTTGCTATGACTACATCACCTATTCTGCCATTGCCTGATGCATTCATAAAAATTCACCAAAAAAGGATCTGTAAAAAAAAAAAAATTAAGAATACTTCTTCATTCTTTTGTTCTGTTGTTGATATATATTAAAATACTGAGATCTATTCACTTTGTTTAATAGAAAATTGATTATTTTTTTAAAAATATTCTGTGAGGTTACAAGAGGACCCCTGACTGCTCAATGTCTGTTTTTTTGTGGTGATTTCAACAGAAGAAGGATAAACCCTTGGAAGTATTGTTATGTTGCTATCAAGCAGTCAACCGTAATTTCTACAAGTTTACCGTTGATGGGATGAGTATTATTGTCACAAGTATCCTTTTAAAATTAGAAATGTACACAATCATTTGTAAGTATTAGATCTGTAATATTAGAGTAACAGTTATGTAAGTATTAGTATCAGTTGTGTTAGAGTATCAGTTATGTAAGTATTAGTATCAGTTGTGTTAGATTATCAGTTATGTAAGTATTAGTATCAGTGGTTTTAGAGTATCAGTTATGTAGATATTAGTATCAATGGTGTTAGAGTATCAGTTACGTAAGTATTAGTATCAGTTGTGTTAGAGTATCAGTTACGTGAGTATTAGTATCAGTAGTGTTGGAGTATCAGTCACGTAAGTATTAGTATCAGTTGTGTTTGAGTATCAGTTATGTGAGTATTAGTATCAGTGGTGTTAGAGTATCAGTTACATAAGTATTAGTATCAGTAGTGTTGGAGTATCAGTCACGTAAGTATTAGTATCAATGGTGTTAGAGTATCAGTTACATAAGTATTAGTATCAATGGTGTTAGAGTATCAGTTACATAAGTATTAGTATCAATGGTGTTAGAGTATCATTGGTATCAATGGTGTTGGAGTATCAGTCACATAAGTATTAGTATCAGTTGTGTTTGAGTATCAGTTATGTGAGTATTAGTATCAGTGGTGTTAGAGTATCAGTTACATAAGTATTAGTATCAATGGTGTTAGAGTATCAGTTACATAAGTATTACAATGGTGTTAGAGTATCAGTTACATAAGTATTAGTATCAATGGTGTTAGAGTATCAGTTACATAAGTATTAGTATCAATGGTGTTAGAGTATCAGTTAAATAATTATTAGTATCAATGGTGTTAGAGTATCAGTTATGTAAGTATTAGTATCAGTGGCGTAAGAGTATTAGTTACATAAGTATTAGTATCAACTATCAATGGTGTTAGAGTATCAGTTATGTAAATATTAGTATCAATGGTGTTAGAGTAATATTGATCACTGTTGTGATTTCAAATATTCCTTTCCTTTGTTTTCCTTAATATTTGACTTCAAGATATGTTGGTGTTTGTGCTTATCACTCTTGGCTTTGGATATGGTGATCCTGGAAACCACTTAATGAGACCCATATCCGTATGTAGACACTCATACTAAGAGTTAACTAATGTAAAGATTTTATGCCAGTCTGCAATGACTTTATCCAGAACATGAAACCTGTAACTGTATGTAACCAATCAATACATATATATAGAATTAATATATGTTTAGCTTGTCTGCAATGATTTTAACCAGTATATCCCTCCAAATTCCCTCCAATCATGAATTAAAGTGAACAATGGTTAAAATGTTAACTTAAAAATTGTGAAACTTTCTTATCTTTTCCCAGAAATTTATCTTAGGAGTGATCAGTATTATACCACTAGCTCACTATATCGGTTTTGCAATAACAAGGTAAGAGAGAATTCACATCTTTAAAGAATGAGGTTTGTAGATCATGTCAAGCCACAGTTCGCAATAGGTGGCCCATGGAAGCTTCCAGTCCGGCCCGCAACAAAATTTGTTCAAAAATATTGAACTTATAGGTTATGCAGACCAAGGAGTGGGTGGGTGTGGGTGGTGGTAGGTTTCCCAATCATTTGAGGATTAGTGAATTCATATTATTTGCTATTATTAATTCATTTTCTATAATAAACCTGACCAAACACAGGTGCTGAGCTCAAAAATATATTCCTCATTAAAGATTTTTTCATGGAATGTTCCAAACATTTCTAGCTGTTGCATTAACATAAAGGAGTGTGTTACCAACCAAGAAGTATTTCTGGTCAAACCTTTCTCAGTATATGATTTCCTTTTCTTTTCCCCTAAGTATATCATCACAGAGTCGTCACGTGGTCGGTGCCTTTCTCAACGCCCTCTTTGGTTCCTTCATTGAAATCTTCCTCTACGTCTCCATGCTCCTGAAGCAGAGGAACGTGTCAGATAAGGAGCCCTGCTACTCTGAGGTGGTCAAGTCTGCCTTGACAGGGTCATTGCTTGCTACCATGCTCTTTATTCCAGTAAGTGAAAGATGAGACGAAGGAGAAATTGGCAGGCTTAATATGGGTCAATGTGAAGGGGGGGGGAGGGGGTGAGAAAGATGAGTGTGGAATGTTTCAGGGCCTCTGGTCGTAATCAATGAACAGGAAACCCATGGTGCTCAATCTTCTGTAACAAATCTGTCACGAAGAATGCCAGACTAACTATTTCTACTAACTTTACCAAATGAGTCTATCATTTGGGTGTATCTCGTCTTGTGTGCCTTTCAGCATGGAGATACAAGTTAGTGAACTTCAGGTATGATGTTTGATTACCCTTTCAAGACTTCATTCAAGGTATTTAGCAATAGCAAAAAAAGGGGATACCTACTGAGATGCACATGAAGCATGAATTTCACTAGACAGTCACTGGTGGACTGGAAAATACAGAAAGGAGAACAAGAGCAATGGTCAAGTGTATTGAGGTACTGGACATCTGCACGTTTGAGATAACGTGCATGGGTTACAAACACCATGCTGATTGGAGAAGATTTCACCTTCCACCCACCCTCCCACCCCTCCCCCCCCCTCCATCTTGCAAGTTTGAATGCCCCGACAGTTTAACTGTGCTTTTCATGATCCAGTTCTATCATATATTCAGTTATCCCTCCTCTACACTTCCCCCTCCCCCCTCTCCCCCTACGATCATACTTCTACACAGTGTACGATAATTTTATGTTGTTTTAGGGAGGATTTCCACCCTCTTCACCATTTAGCATGTTCAAAAATCCTAAGAGTATATCTGTTGACAACTCAGGTTATTTCAGATATTCACAAATCCTACCCACATCCCTCGCACCCCTCCCAGCCTCTCTCTCACTCTCTGTTCCTTCAATAACTCTGTATTGAGATGGAAGTCAGATTGCAACTGATAAAGTTTTCTTGTGTGAGTCTTTCCTTCATCAGCTTCTGTCTCTCTCTGTATCTCAGGGACTGTGCATGGTCGTGGGCGGCATCAAACACAAGGAACAAGCAGTGAATGTTCGTTCAGCCTCCGTCAGTTCCACCCTGCTGTTCATCTCGGTCGCAGGAGTGTTCACGCCGACCATTTTCGCGTTCACCTACGGAGGTTATTCGTGCTGGGTAAGGCTGCCCGTTTTGATTTGTATCAAAGGAATAAGTTGTAAATGGAAAGAAGTCTTCTTTTTTTCATTTGTAAATATGAAAAAATATGAAAATGTCATGCTTATAAATGTGAAATTTTTATGGAATATAAGAGGTTAGCATCACTATGTTATTAGCATACCTCAATGTCATGCTTATAAAAGTGAGACTTATTGAACATAAGAGGTACTCCTCACTATGTTATTAGCATACCTCAATGTCATGCTCATAAGAGTGAAACTTGTATCACTATGTTATTAGCATACCTCAATATCATGCTTATAAAAGTGAGACTCATTGAACATAAGAGGTACTCATTACAATGTAATTAGCATACCTCAATATCATGCTCATAAGAGTGAGACTTCTATGGACGATAAGAGGTACTCATCACTATGTTATTAGCATACCTCAATATCATGCTCATAAGAGTGAGACTTGTATGGACTATAAGAGGTACTCCTCACTATGTTATTAGCATACCTCAATGTCATGCTCTTAAATAAGAGGTATTTATTCAATAGGTTACTGAGTATCTCGATGTCACCAGGCGCGTAGCCAAGGAGAGGGGGGGTTATGATATCGCTAGTAATTTCAAAATAGAAAATACTTAGATGCAACTTACAAGGCCTGGGAAGTGCCATTTCCAGCAATCTGGGAGGCATTTTCGGCCAAACTTTTCTTGTGCGCTTCGCGCCAACTGATTGTGGCGCAAGCTTAGATAGTTTGCAGAGCCGTATATACGGCTCTGATATTTTGCCTACAGGTTCACCCCTCCCTTGGCAAATTCCTGGCTACGCGCCTGAATGTCACACTTATAATGTGACACAGGTATTAAGGAGGATGAGAGGTTCACATTGATGTGTTGTTAATAAACCTCACCATTCTGCTTCTCACTCAAAGATGCTGCTTTTGTTGTTGGATGTTTCTAATATTTGGACAAATACGTATCTATTTTGGCATTTCCTAACTCACATATTTTTCACCCACCAGGATTGCTACATTGACAACATTAATGATACGTATGTCAGCAACTATGAATGTGAACGCTGTAGGTATTCTGTGGTAAGTATGCGTGTATGTGTATGTGTGTGCATGTGTGTATGTGTGTATGTATGTATGTAAGTAAGTATACGATGGACATTTACACGTAGAGCATCGATGACAAGATGGGAAGTGTTTTTTTGTGAGCAAATTGATCATAAGTTATCAAACCTTCAAAAATTGGAGGGATTATTATCTTACAAACTGATTGGTATATATATATATTTATATAAACAATAGGCTTCACACAAACTGAGTTTTATGAACCAGTGGGTTGATTTGTTGACATTAACCGTAAGCTTGCTGTCATGCGCAGGGCGTAGGGTGATAAATAATTATCAGTTGCAACTGAGACAAGTCTGGCTCAAACTGTCAGGAATCATATTTTTTGTATAAAACTGTAATGGTCAGGTGCCAAAGTTTGTAGGGGGTAATTGTTTGTAATGAAAGATTTAGGAAATGTCAAAGGTCAAAGAAACAGCAATGGAACCAGAAAACGTAATTTTCAGGAGACCTTTTTTCAAAACATTTTACAGCCATTGGCCATCGGTTTTCGTCACAATGCAACATAACCTAATCTCTTTGTCCATCTGTGTCTCATAACATGTTCTTCATTTGTTTTCATCTCAGTTAACCTCTGAAGAAGATCCTGCTAGGATTGAGACGTCGGGCCCGCTCACTAATTACATATTTACATCCTACACAGGGCTTTTGTGCAGTAGGCAAGCAGTTTGCTTTAACTGTTCTTTTGCTCTTCTAAACAAAGTACAAGGAAATAAAATCACATTTTTTTCTTTCTCTTTTTGTTTTACAGACTATTCAAGGCAATTCAGATTTTTACACGGAGAGAGTTCAACCAATCGTTATCAGCATAGCTGCACTCCTGCCCCTTGCCTACGTCATTGGTCTGGTCTACTCGCTATTCACCCACGCAAGTGTTCTGGAAGAACATTTCAAAGAAAAGGAAAAGGAAGGTGGTAAATATTCTGTCATTAAATTGTTGAGAAAATTCCACATTAAATATTTCTACTAGCTTTGTCGAAAGTGTCTATAAATCGGGATGTAGTACATCTGGTTAAGTGACCTGAGGGGGGGGGGGGCGGTGAGAAAGAATGTTATGATTTGGGATGTATCTTGTCAAGTGAGCTATTCTGCATCGATGTTAAAGTGTTTGGTTACCCTTTCAAGACTTCCTTCAAAGTGTTTTCAATAACAGAAAAATGAAAAGAGAAGTTAATGAAGTTAAAAGTGTAAAGTTTGGAAAGCCATGGTTATGTTATGGTAGGCTAAAAAGGTGAGGCTATACTGTGTCCGTTTCTGAATCATGTTGTCGAGTAACGATATACTTTGAACGAAACTTTTCAAGCTAAAGTTGACGTAAAAAGTCAAGTCCCCGATACAAACAAAGCGGGGGGCATCTCCCATAAGTAGACTTACCTTTATTTATCCGGAGAAAGTAGGACAATTATTGGCCTGGGGCGAGGGATCTGAATTAAACGGGTACTAAATTCTCTTTGTTGGGAAAAATTGATTTGGTTTGGTTCCTACCACTAAACAGGTAACAAAATGGTACCAGATTTGAGGTTAGAAATGCTCATAGTTAGATCAGAGTGGACTTTTACTATTGACAATCTACCTGTGGATTAGTTAGATGTTAAATATATTTCCACTGTCATTCTTTTTGATAACGTTTCCAGAACTGCATAAATCATGACTGTTATTTTCAAGTATTGTAAATCCAACCAAAATGCTCACATAAGGTAACGATCATAAGATCAGGAAAATCCTCAGGTATCATAAACCTTACCTTTCCATTACTGTATATGTAGATGACAACTGTAGTGGTCCCTAGATGTTATGTAGATTTTGGAATGCCACTCACCTTCACACCAGATTTTTCAGTAAAACTCAGAGATATTTCTTGATGAAGTAGACAAAGTTATGAATACCTTCTTGACTTGGTTACTGGTTGTAAGATTCATAGTTATGATATCTGCTGGGAACCATTATGCTCTTTTAATATTTGATGTCAGCTTTGTTATCTAAAGTTTGCTTGTTCGTTGGTTTGCTCGATCGTTCGTTGATTGATTGATTGATTGATTGATTGATTTATTCATTCATTAATTCATTCCGCTGTCCGTTCATCCGTCCGTCTGTGTGTCCTCTTTGTTTATTTCCTTAGCTATCTATGTACTTCATTGTTTGTTTGTTTGTTTGTTTGTTTATAAGAAACCTCTGTGATATACATTCTCAGGTGGGACTAGAATCAGTCAATCTGGGCAACATTCTAGCAGTCAGACTGGTCAGCATTCTGGTCACCATTCAAAGCCTGAGGTACTGTGGGGTCGTGCGAAGAGCGTTATCATCCTAATCATATTCACCGTTGCCATGGCACTCTGTGCTGAGGTAGCCGTGGGAAGCTTACAAGAAATTCTAGAATCTGAAGGCACCAAAATAACAGAGGTGAGACAAGATTGGTTGCTTTGGACCGTTTTGCATCGATTTCTAGAACTGCAAGAGAAAATATGCAAGAGCTTCAAGCACTTAGTTTTGTTGTACAAGATGTTCAATAGTGGAGCTTCAGCACAACTTTTGCTCATTGCTATATCTCCCTTCCTTCTTCCTGATGAGAAATTTTCTTGATCTAAATGTCATAGAAGTTAAAGCTGACAGTATTGAGTTCAAAATAAAATAAAACTGTTAGCAAACTGCTTATCCACTAGAGAGCCTGTGTAATAGAATGTGAAAAAGTAAGTTGGCCTGACATAATACAGACAGGTTTATGAGCATGGTGAACACAAAGAGATAGATGTAAGGGGATTAATAGACAAGGGATGGAGAGAAGAAAGCAACAGGGGAAGAGGAGAGGTAGGAGATAAACAATGGAGGGACAAAGGGAGGATTAAAGAAACAGGGTTGGGAATAAACTGGAGAAGGACAAAGACAGAAAGGTGTGGAGAGAATGAAAAAAGTATTGAGTTCATATAGAAATGTCCTGCATCGACTAAATATCTTTCACTCCTGGCTGGCCTTGGTTTAGTTAACATCCTTCCCTTACTGATAGGTTGGATATGAAGGAGGTCAGACTAAATGCAGACTGACGGGATTCCATGACAACGAAAGAATAACAATAAGGAAACAAAGAATATATTTTGATTTGTTTTAATTAATGACTGATTTAAGTGAAAAGTATGCTTCTAGAATTCATAACAAATTGAAGACTCGTATTGAGTCCACACTGTACTTGCCGTCCAGCATAGCTACCTGCAACTGTACTGTGTGCCTTTATGGGCTCTTCCTTGTACTGAGGGTACCAGGAGGATTTTAATTGTACTCATATTTATGTTATTGTACTCAGGGATGTGCCCAGGATTTCCTGAGTGCCGGGTATACTGATCGCCGTCTTGGGGGAGGGGTCTAAGTGGGAGGGGGTGTCCCCCTCCCCTTTGAGAAATATTTCGATTTTTGAAGGTGCTCAGATGCCAAATGAAGGCACTTGTGTAGCTTTTAAGCACATACACAAGTACTAGTTTTGCTAACAATTTACATTTTTTTTTATAGTGAAATATATTACGTACCTGGTAAAAGTTATTAGTTTGTTCAAAGAGATTTTACAAGGGACCGATTGAGAGCCGTCAGTAATGTTTCTCGCATGCGTAACTGATGCATTATTAGTCTATGATTTTGGCATAGGCTAGGCCCAATTTATGTTGAATATATTTTTAGGAATGTCGGGATTTTAGATGAAAATAGTGCGCGGCAGGATTCACGATTTTTAAGACAGTGCTGGGTGGTAATTTTTAGTGCTGGGCGGGGCCGCCCAGTGCCGCCCAGCGTGGGCACATCCCTGTGTACTCATACTCATCTGGTTGTACTTGTACTCAAGTTATTGGACTTGTACTCATGTTGTTGTACTCCCACTACAGGTATGATAGCAATAGTGTTGCTGATAATTTTCTTCTAGCAGTTACAGATCGAGAAATGTTTCTTGGCTTTTCATCAACAAAATTTTTTGAATGTTCCTTTAAATTCTTTCTAATTTCCATCTTTACAGGCGTTTATCGGTGTCACAGTAATAGCTGTTGTTCCAGAGATTCCTGAAATTATCAACGGTGTTCAATTTGCTTTAAAAAACAACATCAATTTAAGGTAAAAAGTACTTTCATCTTCAAAACTTTTAACGCTAAAGTTTTGCTCGATAAAAAAAAAATGTAGCATTTGCCAGTCCCAATCATATTTATCGCTTCCAAATTTTACAAATTACTAAGCAAACTTACATTGTTTTTACAGTTAAGATAAATTTGTACTTAAATTTGATAGGCTACCCAATCGAGATCTGTTGTATTGTCACATGATAGCTAAAGGGTGAGTACCACTATTGATAGATTGAGTATCACAATTAATAGATTGAGTACCACTATTGATAGATTGAACACCACAATTAATAGATTGAGTACCACCATTGATAGATTGAGTACCACCATTGATAAGAATAATAGCTATAAATTCACAGCAATATTGATACAAGAGTAAATATACGCAGCCAATTGGGCGAGCTGTAATATAATAAGAAAAATTGATCGGTGTTTGAAAGTTTTATTTTGTCGGGCGTCTACGAGTGTTTTAATTTTCGATGCTAATTTAAACAAGATACTATTTTTTTTTTTCAGTCTTGAGATTGGCAGCTCTATAGCAGTACAGGTCTGTCTGCTTCAAATCCCGACATTAGTCGCCCTGGATTATATGTTTGTGAGTTGTCTATGTGATTGTTCTTCTATGTAGAATGTGAAAAGAATTGAAAAAAGCAAACAACTATTCTGTTTTTAAAAAAATTTTAATTGAATAAAAAATCAATCAGTTTTTACAGAAAAGTGTCATTTTCAAATCTATTTTTTAAGCCAGCAAGCTGTGAGCTTAGTGTACTGTCATTCGTTAGCAGGCTTTGTCAATCTAATGGTGATATGCTGATAATACTGAATCTAAATGTAACCTGGAATGGTCTGATAAGAATGCCTCATGGGTTTTGTAGCTCATTTATAGACAGAGAAGTATACATGTTGGGCTTAAAATGCAAGTACTTGTATGCGTTAGTTTTGATAGTTCCTTTTTTAATCAATGTTAAGGATAACCGTACATCTACAAACCTGTTGCGTGCAGTTTGTTGTCATCATCTTGCTACAATTCTTCTCGTTGGTTTACTATGATCTAATCAAACTGTCAAAGAGAATGCTTTGCTGCAAAAGGTTCAAAGTACTACTTAACTATTGATTGATTTGGTTAGCTCCTTGATATTTTGTTACTTTGTTTAACTTTAGCAGAAATTTATTGTTTTCAATTCCATTTTTTTTTATTGTGCAGAGCCTCAACTTCCGTCTCCTCTTCAATGATCTTCACTTGTGGTCAGTCATTCTTAGTGTTATCATCATGAATTACACATTTGTTGATGGAAAGTCAGATTATTTTCAAGGTAAGCCTTACACTGCCCCCTGCTAAATAAAAATCATGATTCCATTGCAATTGACAATGAAACGATATCCTATTGTTATCCAGGCCTCTTTACAATTCTATTGTTATCCATGTTTCATTACAATTCTATTGTTGTCCATGTTTTATTATAATTCTATTGTTATCCATGCTTCATTATAATTCTATTGTTATCCATGTTTCATTACAATTCTATTGTTATCCATGCTTCATTATAATTGTATTGTTATCCATGTTTCATTATAATTCTATTGTTATCCATGTTTTATTATAATTCTATTGTTATCCATGCTTCATTATAATTCTATTGTTATCCATGTTTCATTACAATTCTATTGTTTTCTTTTGTTCTTTTCTCCTTGTCAGGTAGCATGCTCTGTATCGTATACTTCATCCTCCTAGTGATGTTCTTTTATGCTCCAGAATCTAGAGTTTGTCGTAATTAAATTCTAGCTGGAAAGAAAATTTCACAGATATGGGGATGCTTTTAATATCTCCCTAGATGTTACCATGGAGACTGGAGGATTCTGTTTTTCTAAAAAAAAAAATCCAGTTTCAGTGTTTAAAGGGCTTTCAAATTTAGGTCTGCTTATAGATCTCATATTCTTTGTTGATTCATGATGTGGTTGATCTACCACAGAAAAAAAACAAAAAACAGAAATTTGAAGACAAAACACTCTTGCCTGAAATTTCAGGTGTGGAGCATATATTCCAAATGTTATGTGGGGAGACACAAACTTAATCAGTTCTATATGAGTAAATAATGACTGTATAACTGAGAGGGTCTGATGTATCGATCCTGGCGAACTGAAGCAAAACCAATTGAAGGACACATCAACGCTAGACAGACGGATAGACTACTACATTGGGGATCGATGAACAATGGATAGAGAAAACAATAGACTGTATATTGGAGATGAAACAGCTTAGGAGATCTTGAAAGGGCCGCAGAGATAAACCGAGCAGAAGGGTGTAACGATGTGAGATATTCAGTAACTAGGTGAATGGGAAGACTGAAGTATTGGATTAATAGGAAGGAAATAATGAGTAATGAGTCGTGGATGGACAGTGTTGTATCCTGAGCCTGGTCGTAAGAAAACACTTGAACTCTTCGCTTGTGTGTTTCAGACCGATCTTTTTTGATGTAACATATTGAGTACATATTCAGTACATGAAGGTATTCAGTGGAAATGTGGCAGTGCATAGCTATTGCATGATCTCTGCAAGTTACAGTATCCTAATGCGCAACAGGCAGGAAGTGTAGAAAGGTGTGGAGGAAGGGGTTGGGGTGGGGGTGGAGGGCTGGTGCTTAGTTATTCTGTTCTTGGATATTGAGATCATAGGTGTAAAGTTCTCTACTCCAAAGAATACACTAACAGTATAAAGTATATTATATTCAACTTGTTGCTTCTATTTCTAAATCAGTTCTGCCTCTTAATAATAATATGTACATGAATTTACTACAGTGGGAAACAAGCAGGGTGAATCATGCAGTGTTTATGTACAAAGATAAGAGCATTCCTACTGGAGGGAGAGAGGTCAAAAGGCCACAGCAACGAGACCACAGATTCTAAATAATAGCCTAGCTGCAGTTACTTAAAGGGGTAGCAAAAAGTATATCTTGGACATTACAATAGGGTTTAATGGCCGATATCTATTTGACTGTAATTTCTTGCATCTGGCCTTAAAAAGATTCTGGTTATTTCTTGTATTACTACTTTACACCTGATACTCATGAAAAACCTCATGAAAGTCCTTTTTGCTTTTGGAAACAAACACTTCTCTGTTGAGGGAGACTGGTACATGACCTGCTAAAGACTGCAGCTCCTAAATGTCATTTTATACTGAACTACTGCAGGGATGGTGAACGATATAATGGTCGTAACATTTTGGTGTTTTATACTTTCTCTGTTGTTTGTTGTTTACCGTTTTCTTTAAAAAAAATTATGTCCTGAAGCTCAGGGTTCTGTGATGTTAACATTTTGTATTATTACTTTATTTTGTAAATGTCTACCGATGTCTTATTATTAGGAATTGAGTATTTGACCAATTTCCATACCGAGGAGACTCAAGCTTGTTTGTCACATTTCTATCACATTTCTATATATATATATATGTTCATTGGCCTGTATCACGATAGGTCATGATTATTCATTGGCTGCATCACAATAGGTCATAACTATTCATTGGCTGCATCACAGTATGTCATGACTGAGAAAGTTAAGTGAAAAGATTCTATTTTTGGTTCTTAATATTGTACAGACCGAACACTTCATGATTTTACACTAAACCACTTGAAACTATAGCCACATTGCTGCGCTGCATATATATAAATATTATCAAATTATCAAACTCTATGCAGCATGACTTGAATGAAATTTGAATATATGGTCACACTAAAAAATTATATTGTAATGGTTCTTCAGTTGCATTTTTTTTTTTTAGCAATATTGACAAGTCAAGTAGCTGTAAAAGGATGTGATTTGATTATAAAACAGCCAATTTCATTCGTTGAATATTCACAATATTATTGCATTTTCACATGTCAGATTATGTTTGTTTTTGATGACAAATGTGCTATTAGTTGCATTGTCATGATAAATTGTCACTTCAACAAAAGCTTACTTTGTTTTACTTCTGTTTAATTTGTTATTGCCATATTTGGTGGAAAGGGGGGAGGACACTGCATCGTCCAGGGGGAGGGGTCAATGGGGAGTATCATGAAATAGCTACATCACTGTTAGTGTTTGCACTTGTCCTAGCCATGTTGCATTTCTTCTCCCCCCCCCCCCATTTCCTACTTCCCAAGCTTGTGGAGCTAATTCTGCGGCCACCTTTAATGCTTGTGTGTTGAAAAGGGTTATACCATGCTTCTGAAACAGCCATGCATAATAAAAGTATACTTTTTAATTAGCAGTTCTTGAAAACAGTGAAAATCAGGGCTGTACAATATGTTTTGGATGCAAACACAGGACAATTGCGATTAATTGGGAGGTATGGTAATCCTAATTATAATGTACCACCTGCATTCAATGGTGGAGCTAGACTTTAGGGGGCCCAATGCATTTGTCTCTATTGTACTAACCATTGATAGACATGTTTTCATGTATGATAGTATACATAGTACTAAAATAATTGCAACTATATATTATGTTATTTTATTATATGTTTCCTTCATTCAATTTTTTTTTTTGAATAATTCTCTAACTTGCCACTTCTTTAAACAGCAGTTCCAGGGTTCTGCTGTATTTGAATCGTTTAGTCTGTATATTTCCTCATACTGGAATCTGTTTTCTAACAATAAAAGCTTTTGAATTTTTATGGCCAAGTCATGTGTTTTGTATTTTTTGAAGAGCATCACATTTGTAGAAAACAATGGTTGATCTGCATATGATGGAAATTACCACGGGTAGAAAGTATGAAACAATGTTAAACGACAACCACCGATAAAAAGATGGTCTTGGAAAATATGAGGTAAAGATTATACAATCACTGTAAAAGTGTCTAAGCTATGTAGGCGCTGTGACCACATATGTAGGACGTGTATATAATGTGTCAAAGCTGTGTGCTAGGGGAAATTGCAGCATATTTGTTCCTTCAAGAACAAACAGCTCGCGGGAGCATTTTTTACGTGTAAATTGTGTCTATAATGATAGACTTAGATGCTGATTTTGGTTTGGTCCGGAAAATTATGTCCTCAGGAGAGGCAGATCCATGATTTAATAAAGGAGATGGTGAAGCCCTGGTATCGTTACAGCCGACTTCCATAAAGGGGGTCTGCTCTCAAGTAAATATTTTACTGAGAGTTTTTTGCATCACTGAGATGATCCCTTACATATTATTTGATATATCCTTTTCAATATGACTTACTTTTTGAACAAGTAAATGATGTGACATGAAAAGACCACCATTTTTTAAAGAAAAAGTCGCCCAGGAGAGAACCTGGGCACGAAAACCAAACTACCGAACGACTGATCCGCTCTCAACCCAAGTCCCCTTGCATCAGGACTGTGACTGTGTGATCATCGTCGGGTGTGCTTCACCATTCCCCTCGAAAGGGAACAGATACTACACATGATCTTAGCCAAAAGGACACCGTGCGTTCACTTTGGCATAAAATCGGTTAACTTTTGCCATGCGTCGGGAAGCTTGTGTATGTAGGCTTTGTTGGTAGTAAACATACTATACACCGAGTATAGTAATGAATACGTAGCGACGGTCCATCTGAAAATATGTGAATATTCAGCAGGATATGTACCACAATTGATATGGTGGCACATTTTGACTTAATACTTAACATTTATTTTATTTGGTCATATGGAATTCATATTGACTTCAACAATCGGCCTAGAAGAGAGATAGGCTAATCCATATCACACGCTCGTCGCACTGCGTCGATCTGAGTATACGAACATCATCGCGGTGGTCGTCTTTTACGTCACTAAAAAACAAACCAAGGGTGAATACCTACTACTTTCAATACTGTAATTTGAAAAGATATACATCTGTCACAATAATTTGATAGAATTTGTAGTTTATTCTTCTGATAAAAAGATTAAAAATATTAAAAATAATTATATATGTGCAAAACATGTTCTTTGCAAAACAACTAGATGTTGAATGAAATATTAAATTAGATTAACATATATAACATGATGCATCTGGTGTCAGTTCCTCTCTGCGATTTATCTGGCGCGCTATTCTACTGTTGAGCACTTTTGCTGGTGCGTAATATACGAATCTATTTTCTCGTAAACGAAGGAGCTCATGTGCTTCACTATTTTAATTGGAAAGACAGCTCTAGATCAATAAGGTAACACGGTTTTCCAGTTTCATGAAATTTCGTTTGTTACAATTATCTTACTTATTAATGTTAGGCCTAGCCTAGTTTCAACCGCGGGAACTGCGTAGGTTTAATTAAAGTTAGGCCTATGTTAATAACGTTTAACAACGTAGGCCTACCCACAATGTACCAAAGGTCGCTGTATTGACTATTGTACAATTGTTTATATTATAATGCTCCATAACAGTGTCAGCACGTCTAATACTTAGGCTTAGTTTATTATTAACAAAGGGTGTTCCGTTTGCTATCCTGAATAAATTATGTTTTCAATTCTTATGTTTACAAAAGTCAAACGTTCAGAATGAATTTGTACATATTCTAATTTCTAGCATAGGCTAGTCATTTTTACTCACTTCGTGAATTTGCTCATGTCCTCCTAGTACTTCTAAGTTATAGCATGCAGAAATATATACTAGCTGCAATGTAAGATTAACAGGCTACTAGTGCCTCAATCCTTGTACTGATACTTATAATTATACCAGAGGAATTTTATTTGTTCTAATACTCATGCTGTGTACTAGTACGACAAGACTTACAATAATTTACAGTGACATTTTATTATGATTTTTCAAAGTACTTTCCTGGATATGTTGACCTTACATGTTATTCCTAGACATTGAGGGTTTGTCCAGTTGATGTGACCATTCAGTGTCCAATTGAGAGGAAGAATCGCAATGCTAACAGTAAAATAGTTGTCGATGTTTGAACATGTGTTTAACCATTCTTGGACTTTCTAGTACAGTTCTGTCAAGCAAGGGCCAAACAATATTAATCATAAATTTATGGACGGTCTCACCAGATCATGAATCAAGTCAAGAGGAAGTTTCAGGCTTCATCGTCGGGTGGACCGGGAAAGAAATTTAAAAAGCCGGGCGGAGATGATTTTCAGCATGATCCATCATCTTTTGAGGAAGAACTTGCATTACTGGAGAAGATCCAGGCCGAAGAGCCGGGGAGTTCTGACTACACAGACAGTTCATCGGGCAGAGGTAATAACAGCCAAGAAATGTCATCACAAACAACGTTATTCTTAGTCTGTTTTTCTTGAAGGTCGTTAGTGTTGTCATCCCAAAATTAAAAATTTACTTTAATAGTTAATAGTTAGCAAAATTAATTTTCCTGGATGCTCTGACCTCCATCTTATAAAGCTGAAATTAAAAAATGTCCAACTGTGAAAAAAAAGGCTTTGTTTTATCAACTGAATTATGAATGTTTCATTGCCTGGGATAATACAAAGCATGAAATATAGAGATGGTAAGTGGGATCTAGGGATGGTGGTCTCTAATTAAACGGATTTTATGGTGACGTATGGAAGGGAAAGATATTCCACACTGCTAGTTTAGAAACCCCATCTCAATATCTTGCACTAGCTTGAGATACGGTTGATTGAATGTAAACTATTTTTGACTGGCTAAAGCTACAGCTACTCCAGGAAGTTGGATCACAGTAGAAATGTCATTCGGGCAAATGCTCTTCATATGCTTTAGTCGACTATTCTAATCTTGTTGATTTATCCTTGAAACCTGATACATTTGGAATGTTAGCTTTGCTGTCAAAGTTTTCAGTATCTTTAGTGTAGTAATATTATACAAATTATAAAGACAGACAAAGACGTTTTCGGCCGAAGTGCCCCGATGACATCATCCATTCTTCTGTTGCCAGATGCATTTTCAAAATATCGCAAAATTTTGAAAAAATTCTTTTCTTCGCAATATAAAATGCTATGATGATGTGGTTTTCGCCTACAGGTTCCGCAAAATTTACAGCATTCTTGCATAGCAACCAACGTCAGCTACCAGAGAGTCCATATAATATCGTGTCTTCCACAAGTGTACAAAATAGTATTCTAAATCAGCTTTGACATGATCCAAGTGTAATGTAGTTTAAAGGCCAACTTCAACGTCCCGGAAACTTCAGTTCCTCTCACCCTGGTGGTTTAAGGCATTGAAGACTCGCCCCAAATTGCATGCCGCCAGCTTTAAAAAGTTAACTTTCCGTTGCTTGCAAGTGAAGTTTTTCTCTTGTCTCTACAAAATGCAGACAGTAATGAAACATGATACCTTGTTATCTTTAGCTGGACCTGAGATGTCCATCGCTGTATCGTTTGTACACTGTGCTGTGGGTATTGACCGCAGCTGTATGTACTGACTGTACACTAGTGTCTTATTACCGACGGTAGCAAGCTGTGCGTGTATTTTCTGGGATCGATGGTGGTGTCTAACACTTCTGTTACACCTCATTGGAAACTAGGCCAGATTACCGGCATTTTTGCGCGAGTCTTCACACCCTTTAAGTGATTTTAGTGAAAGTCATTCATTGTACATCTCATGGAAATATTTTTTCTTGCACCT
This sequence comes from Apostichopus californicus, assembly GCA_020650975.1. NCBI lineage: Eukaryota > Metazoa > Echinodermata > Holothuroidea > Aspidochirotida > Stichopodidae > Apostichopus > Apostichopus californicus. Next base: position 34,076 of record JAIPMN010009744.1, read on the forward strand.
GTCTATTCTTGATATAGTAAGGTTGTCTTTATATCTAGTCTATAAAGTAGTCATGTTTAAAATTGTGATTTTTCCTAATTATCATTTTTAATAGCATTTAGTGGGGAATCATCGTGGAAGAGGCCAGAGGCTCCAACTCTAGATGTCCAGAAAGATGCAGTTGTATTTCAACAGTTGGATTTAGAGCATTACTTAGGTAAGTTGTAAAACTACAACAGACCTTACCAAAATGTTTTGTTCCCCAAATATTAACCCCTTGAGGTTTAAGCCAAATGCTCCAATGTTGAGAGATGAACCGCTAAATCCACAGCTAATTTCAGTGTTTTATGAATAAAAGAGGAGCTTTGGGGAGTTAGAAATGCCAAAAATGCAACTTGAGTTCTGTTTTCACAATCTACTTGTCAATTCCTTGAGTAAGTGATAGTCTCATTGCTGACATCGTTTATGTCGAAGACTGCATTTCAGTGATCATCAAATTTGACAACGAAGTGGGATCGTTTGTTATTTACTCTTATAATGCGGTCTAGGTGACCTCCGACCTCCTTTGCTTGTGACAACTTGGCAGGTATAGCTTTCCCTAAGGGCTTCTATGTGTTGTTCGTGAGATCATGTGGGATGTACTAAACTTGTTAGTGCAGTAGCTTCGATTGATGAACTTGCGATGTTTATAGACTGAAATTCTCGATAAGTCACGGTGGCATTGATCTGTAACTGAGGCTGATGAAAGTTGATTGTGTTGTGCCTTTTGTGGTCTTCTAGGAATTTTTTTTACATCAATCAAGTTCTAAAATTTAAAGTCCATAGTCAAAATCATGTTTAGTTTTTGTTGAATGTAAAGAGTTGCCCTTAGTTACCTGCTTGTGAAGAAATTTAATATTCTGTCTTCTGTCTTCAGTGTCTATTAAAGTGACATATTGTTTGGTTTAAATTCCAGGGAAGCAGCTTGCTGGAATGCCCGGTTCTCACCAACCAGTCACTCCAATTATTAGAATGTTTGGAATATCGCAGACAGGGAACAGCATCCTCTGCCACATACACGGATTCATGCCGTATTTTTACGTCCCCGCACCGCAGGACTTCAAACGAGAGCATCGCGGACAGTTCCGGGATGCCCTGAACAAGGCAGTCTTAGCCGATATGAGGAGTAATAAAGACAATCTTACCCAGAGCGTATTGGATGTGGACGTTATGGACAAAGAATGTAGGTAGACCTAGGTCTACTGTAAGTAGACTGTAGGTAGATATGTCTAAGGAGAGAATGCAATGTCTAAGGAGAACTGCAATGTTCCTTTGTACACCTGCTTGAAGATTTAATTAAACGCTATAATGTGAAGTGGAAGTGTAAAAGTAAGTGGGTCTGACGTTTTGATCCTAGCAGGATCCTCTTCTGAAGTAGATCCTGCTAGGATCGAAACGTCAGGCCAACTTACTTTTACACATTCTCTTACACAGGCTCTTTAGTGGATAAGCAGTTTGTTAACAGCTTTTGTTTTATTTTTTACTTTTTATTTTGATAATTTGTAGTGAAACGGAAAAAAAACAATTAGAGAATAATAAAAAAAAACGAATCCTTCTTGAAGTAAAGTCCCGAGGATTTGACTGAATAAAAGGCAATCTTTTGAAAGAAGATCCTGAGTGAAGCACCAGGCCCTTTAAATTTTTTACAATTATAACCTACATGTACAGTCTTTTTTTTTAGCTAGTAAGTAAGCAGTTTGTTTTAGCAGCTTTTTTTTCACATTTTAAAAAATATCTTTTTTATGGAAGTGCTGGTATATATGTGAGCAACCCACAACCAAACATGTGACAATGTTCATAGATGTTCTAATCTCCTCATTCCCTCTGATCAGTAATACCGTCGCTGTCACAAATAACCCTTTTTTGTTTTAAAAGGTTAATATTTTGCCATTTATCTCCCACAGCTATGTATGGTTATAACGGTAACAGGAAGTCTCCATTTCTTAAAATCACCGTGGCCTTGCCCAGGTTGGTGGCTCCAGCAAAGAGGCTTCTGGAATCTGGTTTCTCGGTACCTCCACTGTACCCGCTGAGGGGTTATCAGTCATATGAGAGTAACATTGACTTTGAAATCAGGTATGACCTTTCAAGAAGAAAATAGGCCCTAGTTCTGCTTGATTTTAAGAGTCAACATATGCAGCGAAATGGTGTCAGAGTGTGGTTGAGGAAGAGGAGGTGGGGGAGGGGGAGGGGGGAAGGACATGAAAGGAATGATGTTTGCAAGGGTTGTGTACTGATATTACTTGTGTTGTTACATTCAGGATTTGGAATATGACGGGACAAGATGGAACTGTTTCGTTGATAAAGGTTTGCAAAAATATCCCATCCCCGTCGATCCACTTTCTTTGAGATGCGGAAAACGGTCTGATGTTTGTGTGAAGAGCAAATCTACAAAGGAATCAAGTGTGTGATGCAGTATGGTGATTGGTTGAGTCTTTTGCATGTCACGATAACTAGCTTTTGATACAGATTGTGACCTCACAGTACATCCGTGTAAACTCATTACTGATAATCATTGATGATTGGTTCGTCTGGTGAGATTGGACTCTATAACTTTTAGGTCTGTTTATATACCTCTTTGAATAATTCATAAGTTGTTTGTGAGACTATTATTTGCTTGTTTTCAAGTGGAGAAAGGTGGTTGGATTTAGAAGCATTAAAACCGTGCGTCTGGGAAGTTGGTGGGTTGTAATCAAGTTTCAAGTTTATTAAAATCCAACATAAATACATGATAGTACATATTTATAAATAGGATATGAAAAACAGTTAAGAGTTATATAGCTTGAAATAGCATGTACTATATGTACAAATAATTAATCAAAAGTTAATAAAAGAATTAAAGGAGGTTTTGTGGAACAACATACTGAATAAATATGGCAGCCCTATAAACGAAAGAATTTTAAAATGTACAGTTCGAAATGTTGGCGGGATTGTCCTATTTCTCAAATTATAATTGGTCTGTTGAAGAAGTGATTTAAGCTCGTTATGGAGTAAGTGTTTCTTGTCTCTATGAATTTTATGAAAAAGCCGTTTAAAATCTCTCATGGCTGCATTGTTAACTTGGTTAATAAGGGTGTCAAAATCTAGGCTAAACATTTTGGCACAGTATCGCAAGGAGGCTCTAATTCTTTTCTGATTCTTTACAAGTAAAAACATGGTACCAGGCAGGAACAGCGTATATAATATTAGGTAAAATTGTAGGTATTAAAAACTTCCATTCTTACATCTAACTTAAAAATATAGCACAATGAAAGATAAAGTAGAAATGATATAATAAACCCTCTTTAAAATTCTGGAAATATGACACGTAAAATGGAGCATGTTCTACTTCATGTTTGTGTGCTCATTCAAGTGATGTGTGACCAACTCAGCATCTCTAAAACTAGCAATAATAAAAATGATAATATTCAATTTTGCTAAAATAGTGCTTTATACCAGCGATAGGTCTCAAAGCACTTTACAGACCTTATATTACCCCTGGTCAATGATAACCTGTCCCAGAGACAATCCCTCCAGGCGGCTGCAGTTATATACTGCGCCCAATGACAAGTTACCTCACAGGTACCCATTGAACCCCTGGGTGGTGGAGAGAGGCAAGAGATAAAGCATCTCGCCCAAGGACACACAACGTAATGAACTAGGCAGGAATCGAACCAGCGATCCTTGGATCACGAGTCTGACGCCTTAGCCAATCCTCCACCACGCTCTCAATGAACGTTACACCTCGTCTTCTGTTACCTTCTTCGCAGGTTCATGGTCGACACCAAAGTCATCGGTTGCAACTGGATCGAAATACCGGCCGGTCAATATCGACTGCGGCAGGGCGATGCGAAGGTGTCCCACTGTCAGATCGAGATTGACGTCGCCTTCGATAACGTCATCAGTCATCCCGCAGAGGGAGATTGGCAGGGGGTCGCTCCGTTTAGAATCCTCAGTTTTGATATCGAATGTGCCGGAAGGAAAGGTAGGGAAAATAAAGTTTAATTATTTTTCAGCGATGAGCGATAGTTTGTCAGTTAATATCATTCACACCTATGTGACATTAAAACCTGTCTTTAAGAGAATTCGTAGAAATTTGGTATTGAGAATTCTACCAAAACATGTTTGCAAATGTAGTTACGTAGCCTAAAGGTAAGGCGATTACGTTTTGTCAAGAACGAAACCATGCTCAGACAGTCTCCTAGGAGATTCCATTTGTTTCTGAGATACCGGAAGATTGAAAAAAGTGTCTTTGTATACATCTGAACAGGGTAGGATATATCTCAAAGATTTTCAAATGTTATTTTAAGACCAAGTGCAAAACTTAATTTAGTCTGTCCATGCTCTGCTACAGCTCAATTTGCACTGACTGTGTTGGTTGCCCTCTAGTGTGAGGCCAGAGAGAGTTTCGTTTCTAAATTCTCAATGAGATCAGAAGTGACTCAAGCAGTAAATTGTCATGTTGCTTAAATATATTACGCTCATAATTTTCGAACAACTTTGTATCAAAACAAATCGTGCAACGTCATTGCACCTCCCTGAGTATCTGAGAAAGTGGTCACATGCTGAGGTACACCTATCATACATCGGATGGGGGGACGTTAAGTGACAATCCCACGGGAACGAAAATGCTTGAACAAACATTCACAGAAAAGAGAAGGCTTGATGTATCGCCAGTTTTCATTCATGATCGTCACATGGATAGAGTTTCAAACGAGCTTCCGTCGGCTTCATATCGTTTGGGATTCACTAAATTTAAGCTAAGACTGATTATTTCTATTTATGACGATTGCCTCTCCAGGAATATTTCCCGAACCCGAGAAGGATCCGGTCATACAGATTGCTAACATGGTCATAAGACAGGGCGAGAAAGACCCTTTTGTGCGAAATATCTTTACTTTGAAGCAGTGTGCCCCGATCATCGGTTCCAACGTTAGATGTTTCGAGAAAGAAGGAGATCTATTAAAAGTAAATATGAGAGCTTGACCGGCTTGAAAACAGTTTCAATCAATTTTTTGGGAGCTAAAATGTCTGTGAAATTATGGACTTTTGTAGTCTTTATGTTTAAAGGATAGCTTGAATCACAAACTTAAAAGAAGAGATGATATTAAACGTTTATGAAATCATAAACTAAAAATTATTATCTTAGTATTGGTAGTCTTTGCAATGAAGGATTTTATTTTATTTATTAACACGCATTTAAATGCAATGTCCACTTATTTTCTTGTTGAAAACAATGCAATTGATACAGACTTGAATCGCTTTTGAGAAGTGACACATGTAAGCTTCAGCAACTCATCAATTAAAGCCGTGTAGACAAACTACACACCTCACTTATTCAGCTCCCTTACAAGCAACACAAACAGTCAATTTAAAGAGGGAAACTATTTTATAGTCTCAGATGAACAACTTCATAATCTTTTACTAATCCATTCATGACAAAGGGGTGTGCAGTTTCGTCCTCGGGTGCTGCGATGTTTGCGTGACATTTTAAAGCCCATTTGTTGGTGATAAGATTCAAGATTATGAAACAGGAGGAGCAATTATTGAGAGAAACATCATCATTTAAGTCGGTCTGAAAGTGGCATTTCATCTTAGATTAGATCTGTTTTTTATTTTAAATTAGATTGATGTTAAATTAGATTGATTTTAAATTTTAAATTCAGATTAGATCTGTTTAAGAGTGAATAGCTAAGGGAATACAGAAACAGTAACTCTGCTCAGAATTTTACCTCCTTTTCTGGACATGGAAATACATTTGACCTCTCTCGTCTCTTGTTTTTATCTCTCACTCAGGCATGGTCTGACTTTATCGTGCAAGTCGATCCTGACATCATAACGGGTTACAACATTCAGAACTTCGACTTCCCGTACCTCATCAACAGAGCCAACACCCTGAGGGTCGGCAAGTTTCCCTTCTTCTCCCGAATCAAAGACACGAAGAACGTCATCAAAGACTCCACGTTTCAGTCGAAGCAGATGGGAAAACGAGAAAATAAAATCATAAACCTCCCGGGAAGGGTTCAGCTAGATTTATTACAGGTGCGTAGTAGTATACTTTAAAAACGAAATCCTGGAAAGCTGCGAAATATTCTTCAAAGTCTGAAAAGGTACGTGCTACAGCCGGTAATAATTGACCCGTGGCAATGTAGAACATTTTTTTGGAAGGGGGGGAGCAGGCGGTTGGGGGTGGGGATAAGTGTGACATTTATCGGTATATATAAAACTTAGTGCCAAAAGAGCAGTGGGAATAGGAAAGAAAATGGAGGAGAATTTAGAGAATGCCTTTGTTCAAATTGTGCGTAAATATTTTCACTATGTACCTTATATCGAGCAAAGTTTAATTTTCGCAGCAAATTTGGAATGCAATAATAAAAAGGGGGGGGACAGGGAAAGAGAAATGGGGGCCCAGGCCTTATAACTAGATGTGCCCCTGTTAACAGTGTGTTCAATACCCTCTTTAAAGTTGATGAGGGCATTTGATTCCGTTAAGATTCCGTTTATTCTTTGCTGTCGGTGGTTTTCAGGCTCTGCGATGGCTCTCTGTGACCGAATCTTTTTTTTTTTTCTCCTTCCCTTGTTTCAGATCTTGGTACGAGATTACAAGCTGCGTTCCTACACTCTCAATGCTGTCAGTTATCATTTTCTCAAGGAACAGAAGGAAGATGTACAACATTCAATCATTACAGATTTACAGGTTAGCTTAGGATATGTTTACTTTCGGTCCAAAAGATATGTTTCATTTGACATGTAGTAATAATGTCAACATTCTTCCGTCCACCACAACCTTGTTTTGCAATTGACACGTACGTAGTGGAGCTAACTTCATTAACTCCCACAGCTGCTTTGGTTAATGAGCCAACCCCGAAGTCTCATCTCAAAAACTAAATACAGTATCGTATGTACGTATTTGTATGTATTTTAAATCCTCCTGCAAGCAGGAACTCAGGAAGAAGCCTCATTGGCTTATCAAAGCCGCAAGCTGACCGAAGTCAGTCTCTGACATTCATATTTAACATCCATGATTATGAATTGTCAATTGTCAACAACTCTATAACTGGACGACATACATTTAATTGGAGTGACTCGAACCGGGGACCTTATGAGTGGAAGGCACAGGCGTTAACCACTGAACTAACACTCCACGTAATTTTGCGTTGAACAAAACTTTTTTATGGTCCGAAACATACACAAATGGGGATCTTCAACTTTTCTACTGAGGGTGCTGTCCTAATGTATGCATGATCCATACTGTTTACACGATCTCCATAGATTTTGCATATCTCATTCTATATGCTAGTTGTGAAAATATGTTTTCAAAGATCTCGTCTCCAACAGTTACGAACGAAAGTAGGAATCGTAGGTGAAAGGTATATTTCAGAGACTTTGATACAATTTTGACTGATGCTCAAAGCTTAAAACTCAGTTTAGGGGTTGTGATTAACAATACATCAATGAAGCTTTCTGATTGTTGGACGAACAGACGTGAGGGAAGTTGCCAAAGGACGCTGGGCAATGTTTCGTTGCTAGACTGTACTAGGTATGAGTGGTAAATGCCATATGTTAGCTTGAATATGTCACACTATGTGTGAATTAGGGAGTTTACAGGTAGTTGGCCCAGAAGTGTCCATCAGAGATTCCTCAAAGGAGGTGACCCCCATTTGATTTTGCAAGATCACCTGTAAAATAAATATTCGTGTCTACTTCTTATGAATATGCACTATCAGGCGGGAAGCCAAGGGGGGGTGGTATCATTTTTCTTTTTGTATGTTTTTATGATAACGCTAGTAATTTCAAAATAGAGGATGCTTAGATGCAACTTACATGGCCTGGGAAGTGCCATTTCCAGCCATCTGGCAGGCATTTTTGGCCAAAATTTTCTTGTACGCTTTGGGCCAACCCATAGTGGCGCTATGCCTAGATGGTTTGCAGAGCCGTATACGGCTCTGATAGTTTGCCTACAGGTTCGCAACTCCTTTGGCAAATTCCTCCCTACGCGCCTGTGCACTATATGCCACAATTCTTGTCAGCTTCATGGTACACACTCTATCACCAATGCACAATGTGCTCTAATGTGTTCTAATTTCTAATCATTTCTTACCATAATTCTCTCATCGTATATCTGTCGTTTTTAAAAATTTTGGTCTTAGAATGGTAACGAGCAGACTAGGAGGAGATTGGCTGTTTACTGTTTAAAAGATGCGATGTTACCTATCAGACTCTTGGAGAAGCTAATGTGCATTATTAACTACATGGAGATGGCTAGGGTAACCGGAGTACCCCTGACTTACCTACTGTCTAGAGGACAGCAGATCAAAGTGGTTTCACAGCTGCTCAGAAAGGTAAGCTTTGAAACTCCACCCTGCCCCACCTCACATAGATCAAAAAGTTTGTTTCACCGTGTGGCTAAAATGATCTAATCTTGAGTGACTCCCTGTGGATTTTACAGTTTGCTAGTTTGCTGAAAAAAAGATGCACTTGCATTTTCCTGCATGTAAATAATTAATTGTTGCTCTTGCATTTATTCAGTAAAAACTGCAAAATTTGAATTTTTGTTTTTAGCCAGTGGATTATTTATGGACTGGCAGTTTTTAGCAAGTTCCTAAAATAGTGAAATTTTAGGCAATGACTCCATTATCATTCAGTGTAAGTAAAAAATTAATTGTTGCTTTTGCATTTATTCAGAAAAAACTGCAAAATGGGAATTTTGTTTTTAGCCAGTGGATTATTTATAGACTGGCAGTTTTTAGCAAGTTCCTAAAATAGTGAAATTTTAGGCAATGACTCCATTATCGTGCAGTACATTGACACATAAACTTGCTTTCTTTTCTCACTTTGTTTATAGCTCTCAGCGAGTTTTGTTTAAGTAAAATGAAAGTCGTTAAACATCATAATTAGTCTGTTGGCATATTCTGTCGTCACTACAGAGAATCTCTGTTTGTGTTTCGTATCGATGCAGCCTTGCTGCAGGGGACTCAGTGGAGGCTGCAGCCTTTTAAATTTGTATTTTTAATTCCTTGTAATTTTTTCCCCCTCCCAACCCAGGCCAGAGAGCAAGATCTGCTGATGCCATCTCAAAAGAGTGAGGGCAACGATGACTACACAGGAGGTTATGTGATTGACCCAAAGAAGGGGTAAGAATAGCTGCCACATAACTGCCACATAGCCCCGTTCTATAATAAAACGGAACCACCCATTTATTCCATACACCCCTCCCTACCCCACCGATTTACTAACTCATTCACTAATTCATTACGTCTAAATCTGGGGTGGGCAACCTACGACCCGCGGGCCACATGCGGCCCGTCTGTGATGTTTTTGCGGCCCGTGAGATGTCTCAAGAAAAAGAAAAAAAAATCAATCTAGTTTACATCATCACATAAAACGAGGTAGCTGCTTAGAATTTATCGGCACTAATGATGCTGTCAGGTAGGCATATTATCCACATTAATTATCAACTGTACTGTATTGACATGATGTTTTTGCGAATACAGATTAAGTACACACACCTATTGCTTGAAAGTCCTCGGAATCAAAGGTTTGAAATAAACAGCAGGTTGTGTGCTAGGTGCGGCCCAGTCAATTTTTCACTCCATATATCTGGCCCATTCGTTCAAAAAGGTTGCCCACCCCTGGTCTAAATGGTTGCCATACTGAGCTTCGAGTGCAACACGTGGTCGCAGAAACGGCCGCTTGCCCGAACGGATGTGCTGGCTTAATACATAAATGAAATTATATATACTTGTGTGTTTCTGTGTGTTAGTAGGATTCGTTGATGTTTTATCTTTAGTCTTTTGGGAAAAAAAGTGAGATTAATTAAAAGAGTCTCTTGGGAGGAGTCCATTTTGACTTTTTTTTCATTTAATCATTTCATTCTAATACCACTCGTTGCGAATAGTCGGCAGAGACGAGTTAAAATTATATAATATTGTTGCTATATTTAAACTAGAGAAGTAGTTTAAGTGTTTTCTTAAGTCTTCTTGAGTCACTTCCCTTCCATCTCCAGCGATTTATAAGTTTGTGTGTAACTGATATGGTTCAAAGTCACCTGCACGTACTTAAAAATTTCACTGGTCTAAACGGCTGTGTCAAATTGCTTAACACTGTGTCTCAGTGTTACTGGCTACACATATATATATATGCCTTGCCGATCCTTGGATCGACTTGACTACCCCTCTCGTATAGAGAGCCCATTTAACATTTCCAACTCATTTTGGGCTATTGGACTCACATTTCACCCAATAACCCGCTACCACAAAGGCAGAGGATGAGCCGAATGGCCATGCGGTGAGTTGCAACACATGGTCGCAGTTGGCGGAGATAAGAACCGAACCGAACAAAAGCCATGGAACACCTTGCTGGTTCGAAGTGATGCATGAGAACCATTTTGTTGTAAAGGGAAAAGAGGTTCACCATCTGTGAAAAGAGGGTAAACAGTATTCGGTTAATGAGCACACAAACCGAATGAATGGACAGGTGCCAGTGCACATATATGTTGGCTTTATCCATTCATTTGTAAGAAGCCTACCCTGTAGAAAAAAAACCCCCTGCAACAATACAAACCCCATGATTCATAGATGACATGAGGTCTTAATTAAATGGCCTACTTATTCAGGTCCATAATTAATACCCTACACAGAAATGGTCACGATTGACAGGATCGAGGCTGCTTGACTGTCGGTACAATCCTCAAATCAGTCACAAAGTTCTTTGGTCGGATTTTGCGATGCGTGACACCTTGTCATACTCTGTTAGGTTATCTGCTAAAAGGTACCTGTCACAATGAAGACTGAAAGAAAAGAAACAAAAATCCCCTTGGGAGTTTGTAATTCAGCTTTCAGAAAGTGCACATAAGCATCCCTAAAATAGGTCAAAACTTGTTTTTAACTTTGACAAACTATTATTAAAAACTAGCCGTGGGTTGGAGAACCTCCATTTGAATTTAGTTTTATATGTCATAACATTTTTTGTAATTATGGAGTATTAGGTACGTCAACAGCAGAGATATGATTAAATAACCAAGCTCAAAATTTCTTTGGCAAAAGTTCATAGTGTTACATCTTTCAAAGCAATGATATGCACTATATACTATGCATTTATCCTAGCAACCATTCCTGTCATATCTCATCTAGTATCAATCCTTTCATTAATGCCTCACTTTTATAGATATCACAACACCGTCGCAAACTCAACTGCATTTCATAACCCAGCACCATGTTTTTCCTTTCATTGTTTTGTTAGATATTACAATTTAACCCTAACACTGGATTCCTCCTAGCAACCATTCTTTCCTTATCTTATTTCTATATAGATATTGCAACAGCCCTATAGCTGTACAGGATTTCACCTAGAAACCATTCTTTCCTTATCGCACCCCTATCGCTGCATTTGATCCCACCATCCTCTACCCTGGCAACAATTTTTTCCTTGTTTTTTTTATAGATCTTACAACAACCCTATGGGTTAACTGGATAATAATAGTAACCATTCTTTTTTACCTTGTTTCTATAGATATTACAACACCCCCAAGGGGATTGCTACATTTGATTCCCCATGGCAACCATTCTTTTCTTGTTTTTATAGATATACAACACTCATATAGCTACATTGGATATCACCTTATAACAATTCTTTTCATACCTTGTTGCTATTGATATGAAAACAGCAATATGGCTAGTCTGGATTTCTCGACACTGTCACCAGCCACTAACGATTCTTTTGTTACCTTGTTTCTACATTGATATTACAACAGCCCTGTAGCTAGATCGGATATCACCTAGTCACAATTCTTTTCTTACCTTGTTGCTATGGATATTACAACAGCCCTATATAGCTGGATCAGATATTACCTAGCAACGATTCTTTTCTTACCTTGTTGCTATAGATATTACAACGGCCCTGTAGCTAGATCGGATATCTTCTAGTAACAATTCTTTTGTTACCTTGTTTCTACATAGATATTACAACAGCCCTATAGCTAGATCGGATATTATCTAGTAACAATTCTTTTCTAACCTTGTTGCTTTAGATATTACAACACCCCTATAGCTAGATCAGATATTACCTAGTAACAATTCTTTTCTTACCTTGTTGCTTTAGATATTACAACACCCCTATAGCTACTCTGGATTTTTCTTCACTGTATCCATCCATTATGCAAGCTCACAACCTCTGTTACACCACCCTCCTAGCGGGGAACCAGCATCAAAAGTGAGTAAACGAGACTTCATTATTTCTTCGCATATTTGTAGCTTTGAGAGTGTCTTTTTATATATATATATAAGGTTAAGGTTAAGGTGGTAACACTTGGTAAAGCGCACATTACTGTTAAAACACTCAATGGCGCTGAACAACAATACAATTATAAAAACGATTTCTTAAATAAGTGA